>JBBPRS010000057.1:0-92990 GCA_038093155.1 Boletus huronensis | reverse complement strand
TGAATATATAAACCCAAGAGCCTAGCACTGGAGTCCCCAGTCTAGTTCTCTTTGGATATTTCCCTCCTTTGAGATCCACTCAGTCCCTCCTCTTGAGGCTAGTTTCCCTCTTGAGATTTATAGTCTTTAGCTTGTTGGTTTGGTTTGCCCTAGGCCCAGTCAGCCCTTAGGAGCCATTTTAGTAAGTTTTTCCACTGGTCATTGAGCCTTTGCCACTTCCTATCGTTACCTTTGCATACTTTGGAGCCGTGCAACTTCAAAATCCATCAATTCAGGCCTGCCTACCTTAAAGTCAGGTCGTCAAGTGTTGAAGAACACTTCTGCAAGTGGAAGCAGGCCGAAAGCTAAAGTGCTCACAGCGTACTTGGCAGATGGAGATGATTTGCGCAGGGTTTAGTCCACAGCTATTCCTGCTATACCCACAGTACAGACTGTAATACTGATGCAGGTCCAGCCAACTGTAGTTGGGCGCACTACACACAGCCGGAAGAAGGGGAATTAGGATTCACTCATCTTTTACTTTTCTGTCTGTAGTCTACCTGTCTTTGTTACAATCCTATTGCAATGCCATTGACAATGTTACCACCATATTTGGAAGTTATAATTATGTAATTGTCACTGCATTAATAATGCACAGCCAAGCGGAGCTGAAAATTTTCTCTGCCTCCTTACACTGATTCTGAATCCTGGTCCCCTTGTCGCTCTTTGTCCTCGGTGACCGTCACTCAGCGCTCAGCATCCTCTTGGGTTGTCCAAGTCAATGGTCATACCCTATCAGGCTATGAATTTCTGTTCCTTATTGACAATGCTGTTATCTTATCCTGGACCCAATATCAATTTAAATGTCAATGGTCATTCAGACGGTCATTGATGCAGCCTGCCAGTGGCCCCTTTTAAATTAAAGGTGTTAATCAATAAGTTTCAAGTCCAAGTCTGAGATACTAATAACACAATCTTGATGCATCCAGACTCCCCCAGAACTGTGACTTCGGAATTGTCGTTTATTGTTGACAGCATCTGCTCAGTGCCCACCCCAATTCTCTATCCCCACTGGATCCCACGCCACTACACTCATCACAGCCACTATTACAATATCCATCGTGATAACCGGACCCCCTTTGCAATGTCTACATCCACTCCGTGTCTGCAAATCACCACCTTTGCCATGACAACAACACTGAATCTACCCCATCTCTGGAATATTGTGAACCTTAGACTGTCCTGGTAAGTCCTTCAGGCTACATTGTCTCTGATGTACAGCTAACTTGGATTATTATTATTCTATCAGATAGAATCACGGTTGTAGTGCAGCGTATGAGGCAATTAGTAGTACAGCAGATATATTTGTGAATTGAAATATGATTTCTATGGAAACACACAGATGTGAATTAGCAATGGATGATTAAAATGTTGATCCTCTATGAAAATGCTCGTCATGTTGACCCCATCATGCAAATTCTTGTCCAGACCATTCACATTTATTATAATGACATTTCAATTGGGTGAACCTGTGCTTTTGCCCTGTCACATTATTAGTCATCATAATGTCGCCCCCCATATGGTAATGACCATTATAATGTCACAACACAGCATTCACATCTTTTCTTTGTCATTACTACTCATTTAAATCCGCCACAATTATAATGCCCATTATAAGTACTTATTATGTCATCTAATGACCCAGGGAATTTTCCGACATACATTATACATTATACAATTTATATACATTTTGCCCGCATACCAAGTCAGGAGCTCCCAAAAGTCCATACAATATGAGATTTATACATTATCACCACATGCATTATGAGAAAGTCAACTGTACTAGCAAGAGTTGCCAGTGCATCAAGAGAAGACTTGGAGCCCACTAGTGTGACTCACACAGTCTAAGTGACTCGTGGTGATATGATCACTGGGCAATTCGGGAGGTGGCAAAGGGACAGGTTGAGGGGTATCTGTGGGTGTTCCCAGTATAGGGGTGAGTCTGGTGCTTGTGGAGATCGATTCATACTATTAAGTCACCTTGGGTAGATAGCAAGTCACTTGAGGCCCCATTCATTGATCCAACCCACCATCACACTGTCAACCTTCATCACACCATGCCAGAATCCAAGTCCATTATCAAGAAATTCTTAACTTCTCCTTTCACTTTGCTTCAAATCATACTATTTTACATTGCACTTTCACTTCCAGTCCTATCCCATTGGCAGTGTAACAACTTGCTGCTATATAGGTGTCTACTCATTACCACTGGCATCTTGATTTTTTCCTATAGCATGGCATTCATATATGTCACATGAAGTCTTAGTCCACTTTCCAACCTTGGATGTGAGCTTGCTGGCCTGGCAAGCACAGTAACAGTTGCTGCAACCGTGGAAAGGTGCATCCCCCGGTTTCTCTTGGATGGTAAGGGTTCAATCTGTCTGACTCAATCATTATTCTGATTATTTCCTTGCAGTGAACATTGGGTTCAAATATACAATGATCATTTTGTCTGCAGCATGCACACCATATTTTGTGTATCAGTAAAGCAAATAGGGGTCATCTATGGAACCCGAGATCAGAATTGGTTACCGTTGTGTATGCAGTGGTTTTTGCCAAAACGAGCTCAAAAAGGTGATCTCCTAATTGTTCTAAATGCCAGCATTGCTGATATTCATGTTAGGTTTCATTTCATGGTTCAAGCAAGATGCCATAGTTCCAGTTGAGCAGAGCAATCAAGATGGTATAGTACCTCCAATCGTACCATATGTCAAAGTAAGTTTTTGAGTCGATCTTTGGCCTGCCACTGACAAACACAAACTAAGCTTTCTGATTGGTCGACACAGACAACGAACATGAACTCTCAGAAATTACCGGGTCCAAGTCATGATGACTCCGCTGAAACACTTGTTTAGATTACACATATGCAACCATATGATAACTTCCTATTATTTTGTAGTTTGTACCTTGGGTTGTATTATCTTTTGTGCGGCGGGCGAGAGACCGTGGGAAGAAGTCGGAAGATTTGATCAATCCCATCGTCGATCTGTACCAAATCCAATGGCGTTGGATCTCCCATTTACACTGCAGCTCTATGCCGAGCTACTAGGTAAGCGTGCATCTAATCCTACCCTCCAACATACACATTCTGGTGTTCAAAGGTCACGAAGATCGCGCTTGGCAAGTCGCCTGGAACCCAGCGAAACCGTTACTTGCCTCGTGTTCGGCAGACAAAACAGTGCGCTTGTACAGCTACCGCAAGGACCCGCACGACCCGTCCAAGATTTCTTTTTCGCATCTCACGACGATCCCGACAGGGCATGGTAAAGCAGTTCGAAGCGTTGCATGGGCACCCTCGGGGAAAACGTTCGCGACGGGCTCGTTCGACGCCAACATTGGTATATGGGAAAAATGCGAGGCATCGGAGGACGACGGGGATCCATCCGAATATCAAGAGTGGGAATGCGTCACGTTGTTGGAGGGACACGAAACGGAATGCAAGAGCGTCGCATACTCGGGAACAGGAACGTTGCTTGCAACGTGTAGCAGAGACAAAACGGTATGGGTCTGGGAAGGTGATCGCCGAGTTCAACTACGGTATTTGTTCTCCTTGACCGGTTTCTCTGTTGCAGTCAAGCCGGATGCGGATTTCGAATGCATGGGCGTCATGATGGAGCATAGCCAAGACGTCAAGTGTGTCTCGTGGCATCCCACAGAGGAGGTTGTTCTCGCTCTCGAAGAATGTCGCCTCGAAATTGATTTCCGTTCTGAGGATAGATCCTTGCATCGGCATCCTACGACGATACGGTCAAGCTTTACGTCGACGATCCATCCGAAGACTGGTACTGCTTTGCAACGCTATCCGGTCACACAGGAACAGTGTGGTCCGTTGCATGGGCACCCCGCGGCGACTACCTTGCCTCTTCCTCCGACGACCTCACAATCCGAATCTGGCGACGCTCTGGTGAACACGCATGGGAATATGCGCATCAGCTGAGGGGTCATACGAGAAGCATATACTCGATAAGCTGGGGAACGGGGAAAGGCGACAACCTTGGATGGATTGCGAGCACGGGCAGCGATGGTAAAATAAACGTTTGGGAAATATCGGTGAGTTGGATGGTGAGATGAATGCCGATTACCTCTGACCCCGCTCCGTGAAAGGAGTCTCCCCAGCGAGATACTACACGCACCACGCAGCCTACGCTGTCGTCTAGACTGATCGGGTCCGTCTCATCTGCGCATGACATTCACGATGTAAACTCGGTGCGATGGTGTACCCGCTCTGGGTTTGAGGATCTACTGTCTACCGCAGCGGACGATGGTTCTGTTAGAATATGGAAATTGTCACCGACTGTATCATAAATCAAACTGTAGATCGATCAATTCATAGAGTCAGGCCCCTCTTCGAACATTCAATATTCAATACTCACATCACCTCGTCGACCTTCATCACGCCATGTCAGTTACTGCCAGCAAGTATTTCTTAATCTCTCTCTTCACTTTAATGCCTACCATTATGTATCACCGACCCTTTCGTGCAGGCAGGGTAACTGTAAGCCCTCCTTCTGATACCCATTAATCACATGTCATGACACCATCCCGACCCCCCTGGCATGCTCTGCTCTGTCTCGTCTGCCAAGTGTCTGGGGAGCTTATTGGCCGGAGGGTGATACGCACGGCACGACGGGTGGTAGGCCGAAAGGTGGTACGGCTTTCTTGCGGTGGGGTCCGATCACGTTCATGTGGGCGGCACGAACGTTTGGGTCGCTTATGGGACAGAGGGTAGTATAGCAGTTTTGTGATGCAGTCCAGTCACGTTAGAGGCGCCGTGTGTGCGCAGTACAACTGGCGAGCCTGTGGGCCCGGGGGCGGTATGGCATTCTGGCGATGTGGTCCGGTCGCGTTGAAGGAGCCATATGTGCATGACACAACACAACAACTGGTAAAGATGGTTGGTCCGACGGGTATAGGTTGAGGCTCTGGGAAGGCATGACGTGCGTCAAAAAGGATGGGGAGCTGCAGGCTGGTCGGGTAGTATGGATTGACGAGGGCTTTTACTGAATGACAGAAACATTTACCTCGAGCGACGTATCGGACCGCAAGGTTTGGACATACCAGCGGCTTTTTTGTGCTTGGGTTTATTGGGGTAAATGGTGGTTAAAAGGAAGGTCGGCTTCACGTGAAGGAAACTGAAACGTCGACGATAAATGCATAGGGGTGTCGAGAGTTACGGCACGTGTGTGAGTAGGGGGTGCGCTCATGTTCCGGTAGTGGGTGGAAGACCGAGTCACGGTGTTGAATACCCGACTTGGTGCTCTTGATAAAGCTATCATTCAGGTGGGAGCCGACGAGCGAGGATGATGGTGAACTAGCACTACGATTCTTTCTCAATTTGCTCGAGTGCTGGTGATGGCGCGGGAACGGCGCGGGCGAGTGCCACCGTTTTCCTTGTGCCCCAGTGGATGCAATGCCGATCCTCGGTCTAGTACCCTCCTCCGAGCCCACGAAGCCCACCCATTTCGATATAGAAAATGTGATCAGGCCCAACATCCTTGCGCTTCGCCCGTATCGCTGCGCTCGGGACGACTACCAAGACGGAATTCTGCTGGATGCGAACGAAAACGCGCTCGGTCACTCCATAGAAGCATCTTCAAAGATACCCCCGGAGTTGCAGAGTTCTTTGGGTGCGAATCTGAACCGATACCCGGATCCGTCTCATGATGAAATAAAATCGCGCATCGCGACGCTACGAGGGCTTCCGAGTGAGAAGCACGTCTTCCTCGGGGTCGGCTCGGACGAGGTGATCGACTTGATCATGCGCGTGTGCGTCGCTCCCGCGCGCGAGAAGGTGTTGATTACCCCGCCGACATATGGAATGTACGCTGTGTGTGCTCAGGTGAATGACATCGGCGTCGTTCGGTGTCATCTCAACCTGAGCGGGAGCGAGGGGGAAGGTGGAGAGAAGGGGAGGTTTAGCCTGCCCGTCGACTCTGTCGGTCTATTTCTTATCGAGCGGAACTATTGTATTGACGAAGTGAACAGATAAAGGAAGCGTTGTCTCAGGATCCTTCCATCAAACTCGTCTTTCTGTGCTCTCCCGGCAACCCGACTGGGACTACGATATCCCTCGGCGCCGTTCGATCCTTGCTGGACTACGAGCCTTTCAAGGGGATGGTGATCGTCGACGAGGCATACATCGACTTTGCGGGGCAGGAGGCGTCGGCTGTGTCGTTGATCAAAGAGTATGCGAACGTCTGCGTGATGCAAACGCTGAGCAAGAGCTTCGGGCTGGCGGCCATCCGGTGCGCAAAATGTGTTTGGGTGTGGCAAGGGAAGGGCTGACTTGGATGCGGGCAGGCTCGGCGTTGCGATGGCGCAGCCCCCGCTGATCCAGGTGCTGAGCAATACGAAAGCGCCGTACAACATATCGACGCCGACTGCGCACCTCGCGTTGGCTGCGCTCGAGCCGGGTGCAATCCAAGGGATGCGTGACAAAATTAGGACGCTTCTCGAGTCCCGGGAGAAGCTGAAGGCGTCGCTCGAGAAGCTCGCCTACCTGGGGGTCGGGAAGAGCATCGGTGCGAACGATGCGAATTTCCTGCTGGTCCCGATCTTGGACCGGGCCACGGGTGCGCCGGACAACGCGCGGTGCGTCAGGGTGTACAGGACGCTGGCGGAGGAGAAGGGGCCGGGCGAGAGCTGCGTTGTGGTGCGGTACAGAGGGGGCGAGGCGGGGTGTGCGGGGTGCTTGCGCGTGACGGTCGGGACGGAGGGGGAGAACGCGACGCTGCTGGCTCGGCTGGGGCGCGTGCTCGGGCTGTGACCCCTCTGTGGGGGGTGTGTGTGTAATATTACTGCGCCGTAGCCGACAATGCGAGGCGTCGACCGAGCGACGATGTCGAAGCCGTCGCCGCAGGAGCAGTACCGAGCCCGCAGAGCACGCGAAGAGCGGGAGGCGTCTGCGCTTCTGCCGCCGGGTCTGCTCAACCACGGGAACACGTGCTTCATGAACTCGGTCCTGCAGGCTGTCAGTCCCGCTCCCCGCTCCCTCTCCGCGTCTCACCCCCATCCCAGCTGTTTGCCACCCAGCACCTCCAGCGCATCGTGCACGTCCCCTTCCCGTCCCCCGTCCTCACAAACGGACACGGCCTCGGTCGCGCCTGGTCCGACGCTCTCCCCATCGGCGACCAGCTCGTCGCCGTGCTCCGCACCGCCTGGCACATCCAGAACAACCGCAAGCGCGAAAACATAACCCCCAGGTGCGTGCCCCCGCTCCAGCGTCCGCGCGCGTCTCGCCGACTCGCTTCCAGAGATCTCCTGTCCGCGCTCGGAAAAAAGTACGACCAGTACCTCGATTTCCGCCAGCAGGATGCCCACGAGTTCCTCTGCCAGCTCCTCGACGCCGTCCGCATGGAGGAGATCGACGTGAGCCTTCACCATCACCCGTCACCACTCCCCTTCTCACATCGATCCCACAGATCATCAAGCAACGATCGCCGTCACCGAGCAAGCGCGCGCAGCCATCCCGACTTCACCGTCCAGGCACCGCACCTCACCCCGACGACCAGCCGTCATCCTTCGTCGACATGCTCTTCGGCGGCAGGCTCGCAAGCATCCTCGTCTGCCAAACATGCAAGCACGTCTCTCACACTTGCGAGGATTTCAGCGATCTCAGCTTGAGCATGAAGCCCGAGGACTATGGCCGTGAACGCAAACGCGACAAACTCAAACAATTCGCAAAGAGGATCGGCACCGCCTTCTACCCCGGAGCACCCCAGCAGCGCTCGTCCTCGGTCCCGGCCACGCCCATCCGCGACTCTAATCTAGGCAGTCCAGAGGCCACCAACTCCCAAAGACGACGAAGCATAGATCTCGCAGACGTCGATATCGTCGTCGAACCTGTCCACGTCGAGCAAGACATGACCAAGGATGACGCTCCTCTACAACCACTCCCATCGCTGGCACCCGACTCACCATCTATACCAGGAACACCCACAGATACCCCTCAACCCGTCCCTCTGTCACTCCCCGAATCCCCCGGCGATCATATCACCATCGTCGCGCCTGAAAAGGTGAACGGAAAAGAAAAAAAAGACAAGGACGAGAGCTGGGCAAGGATCAGCAGGCGGATCAGTGTCTCGGTCGGTCTCGCCAGGCGACCCAAGAGCGACCGAAAGGACAAGAAAGGACCCCCGTCTGCGAAGCCCACGGACGAAGGGAGCCCATCAACTCACGTCGGCCCGGCTCCTGTCACGCAGGACACGGCCAATGGGACTGCCACACCGTATCCTCATCACGAGAGAGAGCCGACGTCGCTCGGACTCGTCAACGAGCGACTCCAGGCCCAGTTCACAAACGTGAAGCGGTCCGTCATGCCGACCCAACGTTCCGGTAACTCCCCACTCAGTTCCTCGACTACCCGTTTTCCCTTGATCTCACGCCCTTCGAGTCCGGGGACGCGCTCAAAGACCCCAAAGCCCCCACGCCCGCCTAAACTTAGCGCAGAAGAGGCGGCATATCTAAGGGACATCCTCGCTGATATCAACCCTCCTAATGTCCAAAAGCCTTTCTCGATCTTCAAGCAATCCAAGGACAAGGACCTGTCGTCGACTTCTGCCTTCCACACGCAAAACATCTTTTTGAAGGTCAACCGAATCAACAAGATCGAAGAGTGCCTTCGGTTGTTCACTTCTGTTGAGGTCCTCGATGGAGACAATACCGTCCGTTGTCACCGCTGCTGGAAGATAGCCAATGGGTTCTATAAGCCTAGAGCGAGGGAATCTGTCCTCAAGTCGGACTCGTGTACTGACAGCGAGGATGACGAGGCTGTCGACCCAAAGACCAACGGTGACCGTTTAGCTCCAGAATCAATACCCGCCATCCCCGTTACCTCGCCTTCTCACCCAGCATCTCCGTCGCAGTCCACTACCTCTCTCCAAGATACCCAGATATCCCGTGATACCCCATCGACACTAACCCAACACTCATCAACATACAAACCTATTCCTCCTGCACTCCAGCTCAATGACAGATACCCCATTGAACTTGTATCGCCTATCACAAACGAAACGCCAGGTCAACGGGTATTGGCCGTTCCCTCCATATCGACAACTGCTCCCGAGTCTCCCATGTCCATGCAGACAACGAGGCCTGCGCCAATGAGAGGAAACACTGTTTTGTCCACCTTGACACAGACGTCCATTGCCACTGAACATTCGTCGAGAATATCCCTAAGTGCTCCGTCAGATCAACACCGACAACATGGGTTCAGAAGCGGGGACAGCAATACAGAGAGCGAAATTTCAGAAGGCGAAAGCGAAACGTTGCTTTCGGTCTATTCGGACGCTTCTTCGGTGGGATCATCCAACCCATCGCCCAGCGCCTCGCAAGACCACCTACAGCAACCCTCGCCAACGCCGGCCACGCGTTCAAAGGACGAGCGACACCCGTCCGGGGTGCCGCGCTCCCGACAATACCTGTTGCGACCTGCCTACAAGCGGTATCTCATCGCGACGCCACCGCCTATCCTCGTCGTTCATCTCAAGCGCTTCCAACAACTGTCCAAGACGCCGGTCGTCTCGTTCTCCACGGGCTTCAAGAAGCTAGACGACTACATCTCGTTTCCCGAATTTCTCGACTTGGCACCGTACTTGGCTCCGAGACGAGAGGATTACTTTGATTCCAAGGCGGCGGTGACCCGAGGGCGTGCGAGGAGACCGGCGCCGTGCATGTACAGACTGTATGCGGTCGTGGTGCACATTGGTAACATGGTACGTGTCGTGTGCGCCATCGACTGGGGATGCTCACGCTGTCACACGTTCAGTTGGGTGGACACTATGTCGCTTACACGGCGCTTCCGCCGTCGCCGTCCGAAGCGGAAGCGGTGCGACCCGATAGCGAGAAACAACGGTCGGACAATGGGGCGGCATCGCGAGATTGGGCGTTCATCAGCGATACGATCGTCCGACTGTCGTCGTTGGAAGAAGTGCTCAAGAGCAAGGCGTACATTTGCATGTATGAACGTATCTAACTTATTCGTTTCGCTTGCTCTATTCTGTTTAGCGATGGCTACACAAGGTTTGGCGATGCTTGTCCTTTTTTTTTTTTTTACCTATGATACCTTTTGTCGTTGGATCCGAGGGTGGGCGGTGTGTGCTGGCTTTTGGTGGATACCTACGCGTTTGATCTAATCCGGATTTCGGCAGACCTACTTTAGCCGCTCAAAAGGACGTTTTTGCTGGTGCAAAATGCATGATGCAGCCTAGACATGGACAATACCGATACACGACCATTTTGCATCGGGTTCTGTGATTTTGGGAGGGATAAAGCATGCTCAACTTCGGGATACACGCTCTGAAGTGCAACGCCGATGACAAATTCTTTCATGCTTGCATGTTACTACCAGAATGCCTCATGGTATATGTGGTCGAGTTTGTGACTACTTTTTGGCATAGAGGTCAACAGGTCTACGGAACCCTGTAGGTCACGCTGATCAGCAGGGGGAAGCAGGTCGCAACTCCAGGTTGAGCGCACCTCCTTCTCCGGCTGTGCCCAGATGTTGAGGTAGCCTGAACCCGAGTTCCTCCAGCAACGCAGGAAAATCCTGCGGACGCAACCGGAGGTGTTTCGCGTTTTCTCTCAACCTGGGATCCATACGCCGCGCTTTACCATAGGTCTCCCAAGCCTGTGGTTCGACGATACACACGCCGCCCGGTTTCAAAACGCGGTGTACACGACGGAAAAACGTGGTGACACCCTCATCGCCGTGGTTGAGATGAATCCATTTGGTGATGGAGAAGCTGGGAAAAACGCATGTCAATGGGGTGGGACAAATACGGGGTGTGAGGAGTATTCTCGTACGCGATCACGACATCGTATGTGGGCTCGTCGGTGGTGACGTCCTCGTCGGTGATCCAGTCGGTCGTTCGAAATGTGACGTTGTGCGGAAAGGCGTCCGCGGCGTTGCTGGGAATGGGCAGTGGACCGTGGGTTTGTTCGCAGGACATTGGAAAGTAGTCGGGGATGTCCTCGTCTGCCTCCACGTCGAGACGGGCACGTTTTGCAGTTGGTGATCCATCGTGGGACTCGAATGGTTGTTTTTGAGGGGATTGGAGGCTCCACAGGGTGCGTCGCCGTTTCCAGGCGGCACGAACGAGCGTGTCGTCGATGTCGACGCCGACGACGCGGTGTGCGCCCCACGACTGTGCTAGCTGGGCGGGTCAGCGAGGGGGGCCGGTTTGCGATTGCAATTTACCGATTTCGCATGTGACCCAGCCCTCGTTGCAGCCGACGTCTAGCACGGTCTTGCCGACAAAGAATGCGGTCGGCAAGAGGGCTAGACGGGGATCTCGAAGGAATGGACGTCTGGTGTAGTACCTGTCTCTGGTCTCTGAGATGTGGGGGGGGTAGCGTATGTCCGTTGCTTACTGGTGATAGTTGCCAAAGATCGGCATGAGGTTGGGGCGAGGCGGACTTTGAAGGGGTTATCGAGCGTACAGCGACCACGACGATGCCTGGCCCTCGCGCGAAACGAAACGCAGCGAAGAAGAACAAGACAAGGACCGTCTCCGTCGTGACCGTCAACCCGCCCACTTCCAACCCTCAGGCTGGGCCTCCGTCGCTTCCACCTGCGCTCCAGCCGCGTTCGCTCCGCAGCCTCGACGAGCTCTCTTCTCATGACTGGGACGAGGTCGTCAGGGTGATATGCGACCACCTCAAAGTTCCCGGCATGTCTCTCTTGCTCGCACTACCCCAATGCTGATCGTAGCACCCCCGCAGACCTCACCAAGCGGAGCGGCCTCAAGAAGATATACAACAACTTTGACGAGATCTACGACCGCATCGACGACCTGTTTTCCACCTATGCAGGGAACCAGATCATCAGAGGAGGCGTCGTCGCCATTTACGCCAAGATGTCCGCCGATTCCATTCTCAGGAACCTTCTCTTCCAGAAAAGTCTGTCGCTTTTTTGGTTTCGACCCTGATCGACTCACGCAATTGACCTCCCTCTCTCCCCCCCCTTTTTTTGTCGAAAGGTTTGTTGGCAAAGATTCTCCCGCTCGTCGAAAAGGATAATTCTCGTCACCTCGCTCTGAGGGCGTTGACTACCGTCACTCATCATGGAGGGGCCGACATACGCAAAGAGATCACGCTTCACGCTCCCACCATCATCAAGGCACTCCAAGACAACCCCGACGACTTGCACGCCGCCGAACTCGCCATCTGCACCTTGGCACACGCCGTCACGTCCATCGACGAACCCCAACGACCCGCGGCGAAATACATCAGAGTACTCGAGATCCCCACCCTCTTGCCCCTCGTCATAGGCTTTGTCGCCAACCCTGGCGCGAGCCTGCCGCTGTTGCACCACGCCCTCGAGTTTTGTGGGCATCTCACCCAACATTGCACCCAGGAGTGTCTGGCGTATCCCGCCGTGATCGATTTCTTGATTGCGTCCATCCGCAGCCCGGATCTTCATTCTCGTTTCTACGCCCTTGGCGCAGTCATACGCTTACACAAGTCCCCTCCGGACCATGAGATCCTGTTCAACGATCCCAGCACGCTCATGGCATCCATGCAGCGTGGCCTGCCGAGTCACCTCTCTGAGCTCCTCATCATGTATGGCAACGACCGTTGCGAATCGACGCTCACTCTCCGTTCCTCCGCAGACTATCAGAAGGCAATGATAGAGTGTCTACATGATCGTAACATTTATAAACTCGGTCTCGCCCTCGCCGAACTGATCCCTCGCAACGAGTTCTCCATCAACGAGGGCGGCTTCCAAGCCGTCAACCAGCGCACCGGACAATCCGAATTCATCAGCGCCGGACTCCCATTCATGATGTGGGCCGACTCGTTGCCCATCTGTGCCAACGAAATCCGCCAGAGACACCCATCCCAGGAAAACGACCTCGCTGACATGCTCGACCTCAAATTCTTTGTCATCCGCTCGCGCATCCCCGAGGCGATCGCCCTCGCGAGGAAATCTATCGAGCGTAACCCCAAGTTTCCCTACTTTTATTACATCATGACGCTCGGGTCGGACTTGGAGGAAGGACTGCGGTATGCGAAAAAGGGTCTCAAGATCAAGAACGCCACACCGTTCGTCCACTACGTGCTCTTGTCGCGTGCGGTCGAGATTGCGGGCAACCTGGCCGTCTGTCGTATCCAGGAGTCGACGATAGGGGACCAAAAGTGGGATGAGGGTCAGGCGTACTTGAGCAGTGCCTTGGACGATGCGCAAATCTATCTTGCGGAAGCGCCGCCGGACACGCGACACAGGAAGAGCGTGCTTTACTGGTACATCGCTCTCACCCTTGCAGACAAGGGTCCCGAACTGTCGACCGACTTGAGGGAACTCAAGGTATGTATTCGCCTCCCGTGGCGTTTTGCGGGGTATTGCCTCACACCACCCTTTCTATCAGGGATACGTGGACCAACTCAGAATCGCCGACGA
Organism: Boletus huronensis; assembly: GCA_038093155.1. Taxonomy (NCBI): domain Eukaryota; kingdom Fungi; phylum Basidiomycota; class Agaricomycetes; order Boletales; family Boletaceae; genus Boletus; species Boletus huronensis. Next base: position 79,552 of record JBBPRS010000057.1, on the reverse strand, counting down.
GTTCTACGCCGTGTTCGGCGTCGACCCTCCCATGTCACAGCTCCGTCAGGCACAAGTGACCATCTTCACGCGCTACCGATCTGCCGCCGAAAAATGGGGCCACATCATCGCGCGACTCGACAGCACGAGCATCGATCACGAGCATCTCGTCCAACGCGACAATCCGGAAGACCAGCTCGCGGCGTGGTTGCACGATTTCAGGCACCGGAATGGGGATGATATCGATGATGATCTGCCCGAAAGGTCGTCTCACCCCAAGTGGTCAACGAACCCGGCCGAGTTGCCCCGGTGTTCGTGGTGCGGGAATCCGAGCGCGGTGCTGCGCAAGTGTGGTGGGTGCGAGAAAGCGAGGTATGGTGCTGAGCGTCGTGTAGGTGTGATCGAGAAGCTGATCGCCTCGGTTAGGTATTGTGATACGAGTTGCCAGAAATCTGCATGGTCTGAACACAAGACCAAGTGCAACCCTCGCAAGGCTGCGGGTCCGTCCGCATGAAAGGAACCACGTCCCATAGAGAGAAGGGTTGGACACCTCGCACTGTTTTCTTCAAATGCTGAGTGTACGCTGTCAAAGTAACCATGTTTACCCTGTCTGTAGTCTATGCCACAACAAAAGTCGATGTACGATATATCGTGTACGCCATTCCCATTCATTACATGTTCACATACCTACGTCTTTCGCCGCTTGCTCGATTTACTCGCTTCGAATGCATCTTCTCTTCTGTCTTGTACTCTTTTCAAAAAGTCCACCTTTTCGAGATATCCACCGCCACGTTTGTTAGCGTCGAGCTCATCCTTGACGTCGCTCGACTGAGAACCGACGTGTGCGCGCCAGTCCATCGCGGACTTGTCTAGCGTCGTGATCTTTTTGGCTTGCGACGCCTTGGGTATCGATGGGAGCGCGGTACGCGGTTTCCGAGGGCCTGGTTGCTTTACCCCAGGCGTGGACGTTGCTGTCGTCGGCGTTACGGGACGCAGGTCAACGGCGGATGGTGGTGCGGGGCTATCGCCCTTGTCCTCCCCTTGTCCCTTCTCAGAGGAAGAGGTAGACGCAGGCGCGGACTCTGATGTAAGACGTGGGTGTGGCGACCAGCGCGGCCACTTTTTCGCTTCTTCTGAACCCTCGGGTACTTCCACGACGTCCCTAGAGGAAAAAAAAAAGGGGGTACAAGGCGCGTGGTACACGAGTGGAAACGCAGACGTGAACGGATTCAGCGGGTGCATGTACAATTAGGGTGAACGCGGGGGGGTAAGATCATAATGATGGCAACCAAACCGATTTCATGCGTGAGCGCGGTACGTGATACAGACGGAAAAAAAGAGACGTGGGACAACTTACGTGACGTGCTTCCCCGCGAACAAGTACGTCTTTTCGATCTTGACTCGTTTCACCTCGCATGGCGTTTGGGATGGTCCAGCGGACGACGGTGGGTGCGTGGACACGGACGCTTGGAAGCTGGCCCAGAGCGCGTCGCGCTGTCTACGAAAAAAAAAAATATTCACACGGATCAGCACACGCGAAATCGCGACAGTGAGCAAAATCACTTCTTTTGCTCGACGGTGTCCGTCTCGGGCGGGGCTATCTGGGCAGTGTGCTCTGCTTTGTCTTGTTCGTCAGAGGTATCCGAGTCATGGTCTGTGTACGAGATTCAGCGTCGTGTAGGAGCGATGAGTGCCCAATGAGATTACCGTCTGCTGGTGGGACATAGTCGAGGTCGTCTTCAGAATCTGAGTTGATGGAGGGAGGCATGAGATTTGTTTGTCTTTGTTGAATTTAGAGGGTCTTGCAAAACATATGCACACAACGCAAGAATAGACAACTTCATTCGCCCCATCCATTACAGTGGACTCTGAAATACCAACGCCATCAATGTGCGAATCGGAAATCAAGCCGCCTGTTCCCAACATCCTTCGTGGCGTCCAAATAATGCGCTTTCTCCTGTAAACCGTTCGAGGTCAGTTTCGTCTCCGGCATTCTGTCAACGCCCAACAACTTGCCTCGGGCGTCATGGCGTCCCAAATCTTTGCACGCCGACGGTTCCGCCAGATATAGTACGCCTTCGTGCCAGGGTACAACAAAAGTACGTTGACGGAACAAATGATAATCAGGATTCTGTTTCCCCGTTCGTCTGTGGTGGGCGGAACACCAGCATGAGATTCTCCCGCACGGAAGATTGGATAGAGGAACGTACATCTCGGCGCATCGCTGGCTACATATATCTGAGCCGTGATGATGCTGCCTGCTTGCACGAACCTGGTTTGGCACTCGGTCCAAAGGTCTGCGAGAAAAGATGGGCTGTTGACGTACATGTTGTACAAGGACGCGTTGACTGTACGACTAGCCACCGCGCCCGAATTTCTGGAGCACCATCCGACCTGTCATGAATAGTTCTTAGTTTCTCGCAGACTTTTCGTTCGACGCTCTAGCCTACCTGGATTGGATGGGTATAGCTGAGACAAACGTTCAACCAACGCATCACAAGAAAGGTCTGGGGGGACGTACGGATAAGAGAGGAGTCCAGTAACCAATCCCTGTTGATCAATCAGTACCCTCCCGGAGAAATGATGAGAATTACCGACAAAGAAGAGCCACGGGTTTGGACTCGATGGTAGTGCATATATGGCCACCAGGAATGGCAACACCCACAAATCCTCCACCATCGCCACGATGGTACGTTCGTTAACCAACTCTGACACGAACGTGATGAGAAACATGTTGATGATTCCTATCGCTTGAGATGGTATAGTCAGCAAGTTGGTGTTGAATGTATTAAATCTGGATCCATGGAGAATCAGTTCATCAGCAGATCGATATCAACATACAATATTTACTTGCCCTGCATTTCGAAGCAAAAGAGTGAGGTATATGGAAGGTGGGCCACTGGGTATTGCGAACATAAGGCCGCTGTGAACGCTGTCGGTCAAGAGCTGATACACAGGATTTACTGACACTCACAGAATATACACGGGCCACAGGTCATAGTCACAGATAGCAGTCCAAAGTCTTTTCAGGGTCAGTCCCTCTCGGTTGTGCATGTCACCCTAGTGATGTTTAGCATGTATCACTTTACGAACACGCTATTCATCACCTTGGACGGGTCATCACGAAGGACCTTGTTGACTATGATAACCTCTTCGCGCTCGGTGAACCATCCCTTTGGTCTGAACCACGTCTTTGTCTGGGTAGGAGACGGTGGCATGTTAAAGAAAGCGCTGACGCCTATAGCAAACGTCATCAAGCCTCTGTTGGTAAAATTAAACAAAGTAGTACTTGTGGAGCGATCGCACCACTCACTCTATCAAGAACAACCACCTGTGAATTCATACGATTGACAAGATCAGACTTGTAGTAACCGTATAGGAGTGACTTACCGCCATCCAGCTTTTCCAGCAATACCATTGAGATGGAGGATACCGTAAGCCAGGAAACTAGCAACGATTGCGCAGAAATTCAAGGACATCCAAAAGCCGGCCAGGCGTATGGGGAGCTCAGTCTTTGTGTAAAAGTCTTGAACACATGGTTAGTACAGGAGGGAATCACGACTAGAAGGACGGACAAGACATGTATAAAACCAAGTCGGGTATGAAGCTAGAGAGGGCGAGATCAATTGAATGATTGGGAGCAGAATTGGTGATGTTATACCCTCCTTGAAGAAGTCTGTCGCATTCAACGTCAGGGTATTGCAAGAAAATGAAAGGACAAATCCTCGCACCCGAGCAATACACGACATGTAAGGAAGGATGCTCTTCCCGTGAGCCAGAATTGACTAAGAGAGACGATGCCTACGGATTGTTGAGTATCGTTTCGTGGATTCAGCAGGTTACTTACTCCAAAGACATATCTGAGTCGGTATCCAACGATCGGGTCCAATCTGATATCATCAATGAACGAACCATTGAATATTGAGCTGACATACACGCTTCGAAATCAGTTGGGACGGCAACTCCGCACACAGGAAGGCAAGGCGGAAAACGGTGTTCCCAAAGTTGAAGTCTTTGATCCCAGAAACATCATCGGCTCATTGAACACCCCAAGGAAAGTAGAAGATTGTTCCGCTCACCGTTTGTAGTCAGATGTAAATCAGAAAGAAAGCTGGTTGAATTTGCCTGATTGACATTGCTACGGTCCAAATTGAGCGCAGAAAAGCCGACAGCGGCCATGACCATAATCTTCCAGTCGATCTTGCGCAAGAGTGCCTTGACGATGATCAACACATGGAAAACTCTGTTCACGGATCACTTACTTTCTCCTCTCGGTAGGTCCATCTCGCTGAAGGATCGAAACGATGAAGGTTCTCGTAACCTTTCTTTGGCCAATAGAACGGCGCAAGATGTGGATCGTCAAACACGGAGCGTCTTGTAGCAATGGCATCAGGATCGCTGGGAGGACCTGTTCGCTTGCCAAAGAGTGCCTTTGCCCAACCTGAATTAGATTGCTCCTCTTCGTCGACGAGGTCCGCAAGACTCTCCTCGACTACAGACGGGCGATCAAGGTAAGAACTCGACTTGGACACGCTTCGGAAAGCAGGAGGAGTTTCCTCGCTATAATCGGGCAGGTTGGGGGTTGACATTGCAAGCGTCAAACAACGAAGGACATGCAGTCCCGAATTTATGCTGTTTGGTTTGTATCCGCTCACGATATCTGAAGGAGAAGGTGAGTACCAGGTATCTCGACATCTGGAATGGTGCACCGATCAAAGGAAATGGCGCAATACCAGGTTAGCCCCGCGATTCCTCGAAGCACGCTTCTCCCGAGAATGGTACCATCAAATGGCGTGTGTCGGGTGCTTACTGCAACCGAGCTCCAAGCACGCTACTTGTGTCCTAGCTGAGTCGACGCCCAACATGCAGCGAAGCTTTGGCACAACATGATGTGACCCGAGAACACATTTGAGCGACATTGCGCCGAAATTGCGTGTTTTTGCGACCAGACCACACGACAGCGTCCGATGCGGAGGGTAAGTTACTTGACCTCACTTTATCTGGCAGAGCGTCCAAGAAGGCGGGCCTGGTCGCCAGACTATCTGAATGGGCCTTGCCCTGGCGGAATCTGAACTTGCAGCTGCTGCTCAAGCCTCGAGCACCACTTCGAGACCGATGTTGTTGCAAGGGTTAGCAGTAAATGTCCTCGTGAATGAGAGATCCAAATCAACCAGCAACATACGCACGGGGCCCCAGGTGGCCAACGGCGTGTATCCGGGCAAAGAGAAAATGCTGCGCCACTGCTGCGATTGCCGCGGCCGCATCACCTAATTGAGATTTGGACCAACCACTCATGATCAGCTCGTCCGCACGTAGCAGGCTCAGTGCAGCGGCATCACAGCATTGTTGAACACCATACGAGAATCATACGCTATGTTTGAACTCGATAGTATACTATGTATCTCGCCTATTAAGCCTTTTTCTTGACGTTGTGAATGATGTGCCATTGTGGCCGTCGTTTTCGAGGTGTAGGCTGCACTGCTGCGCGGCTGTACGGCATCGCTACACTGCTGCGCTACACTGCTGCGATGCTGTCACCGGTGTCCCCATCAAGATTCTGTGCTACTACCACCACGCCTGTCGTTTTCAATGCCTGCAAAGTTGCGGCTCAGTCGCAGCAATACTGAAGAGATCAAGCTGTTCGTTCCCTGTGGCGGATTTCAAGTTGAACAATGTGAGTGAAATAAAAACAAGGTTGAAAATTATCCACACCGCTGCAAACCTGACGTCAACACTACCTATTCACCACATCATGGTCAAGCTTGAGATGATACTAGACAAAGAAGCCAAGATCACGCACGACCATCCAAGCCGGTATTCCCCCATCCCCCAAATCCATCGGTGGCGTACCTGACTCCCCCCACCACTCCCGATACACCCTCACTGTCATATTTACCGTCAACGTCCTCAGCGTCGTCGGCATCTCCACCCATCCCACCCAGCATTGAGGACTATACAGCAAACCTTGTGTCGGCATTATCATCACCAGGCCTCGTGAAAGCCAAAGCCACTCCTGTCGTTTACTCAAAACGAAGATGTTCGCTCACAGTGTGGTGACTCATCCCTATTGTAGCTCATGTTATTCGCCTAGAACCGTCGTCTTGAAGACGATCCCTATTGTATACTTGCCACCCTCACTGCGCTATCCCACCCAATATTTAAAGACCTATCTATAGATTATACCCTACCCCCCCGCTCATGCCTTGGAGGTGGGCGATATGGAGTACTGTTGGCGATGGATGTTACCCTACTTCATCTCGCATTGGGCATACTGCATACTCATGTTGTGTCAATAGCTGCATACAACATTTTTTTCGTAGGCCGATATCTTGGTTTCCTGCAGACTCAATGCAGGGTCGCAGCTTCCACCTTGGTGATGGCATTTAATTGCTGCGCTAATGCCACCGTGCTGAATACCCGATTTGGTAGTTGACTGACAAACTGAGTACCGCGATAACTCGGTATTTCGAGAGGCTATCATTCAGGTGGGGGCCAATGAATGATTAGAGTATGGATGATAGTGAACTAAGGCTCTATCAATATACTAAACTTGCTTATACTAGACTATGCTACGTGCGACAGGTGCTAGCGAGTGTTGGTGACAGCGCGGGAACGGCACAGCAGAGCGCGGCAGGCGCGCAGCATTTGTCTTGTGCCCCGTGTATCCTCGCGGCCTCAACATCTCCTGCCGGGTCAGGGCTGTTTTTGGACGAGGTCAGCGAGCAGGAGAGGATTTCCGTCCAGCGAACGCTTTACTGAAAAGTCCAGTGTTAGTAATTCGGACGAGGACATCGTTTTTCTTGCTCACCGACATTGCGGTAATGTCACGAGTGATGATGGATTGCAATACATTTGTAGATGACCTTCTCATATCTACTACGACAACGTTCCATAATCCTGATTACCCTCTGACCCTCACAACCTTCCGCTTCCCTTTTTGCATCCCTCCAAGTCCAGGGCCAGATGGCCCTTGGTCTTGTGCGTTCATACCCGCCTTTACAGTCTCGACCAACACGCCTGTAGCCAGTGCCGGCGAATATGGCGACACGCGACTTGCCAAGGCTGGTTCTGGCTGTGGGGGTGCAGGCAGACGGCTGGTCTTCTGCGGCAACAAGGGCGGCACGTTCCCACCGCCTTTCAGCTTTGCCGGCTGCTTACCCTTGCTCGACGTGGGCGCCTTGGTTGTCTGGACTACGGGTGCGACGGGGAGTGATAGAGTGGTATACGGCGGTCGAGGAACGTTGTCAGGTTTTATCCGTTGAACCTGCGACGCGATCATCTCCAACAACTGCCTCTCTATTCGTTGCGAACCAAACCGTCAGTCAGTTAAGTCACCACGTACAAGGTAAAACGTGAGGAAGGGTGGACGAGAAAGATGGGAACGCACTGGTTTTGATAGCGATGTTGACGAGCCGCCCGTCCTTCTTCCATTGCACACGCACGCGACCGGGGTTCTCCCAGTCGCGCGGGTGGGACTTGTTTACTTCGTGCAGCGTGCCGAGGCCGAGGCGGTTGGTAGCGTCGGCGATGTCCTTGCTGAGGGGCCACCAGACGCTCTTCTCACGTGCGATCCTGCGCTCGCCTCTGCTATAGGGCCGCTTTGCGTCAATGTATATTGGATATATGCACGTCCATCTGCTCGTATGATGAGACTGAGTAAGTGCGAAGGAGAGCATACATACTTCTTGTATGGGGTGATGTCTGTGATCGTATTCGATGGCGGTTTGGCAGATGCATCCAGGGAAGGCGGTGGACGGAACTGGGAGTGGGATGGAGATGCAGGACCGGCCGCCGTGTCGTCGAGATCATCAGAACTCTCCTCGTCGTCTGATGCACCGATCTCTTCGAGCAGTGCGCCACGGGCGTCGGTGAACAAAGAATGGGACGGGAGTGGGAGGTCGGTGTCGTCGTCAAACTCCTCGACGACGGCTGTGCGACGGACCATGTCGATGTCGATGTCGAGGTTTGGATTGAGATATTCTCACGGTGCTTTGATGCCATGCCCTCGTCGTCACGCTCGTCGGCGACGATGATTCAACTATTGCAAGTATCCCCGCCCGTTCACCGCCCGTACGGTCCCTGACGCGTTGCAGGTTGGTGCTGCTACAGATCGTTGCCGTACTCGCTGAATCCAACACCACTGCCACGCCGCTGTCGATATGCCGTCCATTCGGTGAATGCGAACGATGCCCACCCGATGCGGTCAGTCTGCATGATTCAGCCCTTGATGCACACCCTGACGCTTGATTCAGTTGCACGAGCCATTCTGCCAGCCGTTTGGAAATCGGCGCCTCATGCACTGCTCCCCTGACCGTACAATGACATCTATGGAGCCCCTGCCGTCGTGGTATCCATACCCCACCTTTACCTCGTCGGCCTCGCTGATTCAAGGGGAGACCCCAGCATGGCAGTCGTGCGGGCGGATTGTGGCACGAGAACGGGCCGACTTTTATGAATTCCTAGGGTACAATCTCTTCGTTGCAGCAGTCGCACTGAGTGTCGCGTTGGTACGATCGAGAACGGTGGAAGCGAGACAAGCACGGCGGCTTGCTGTGCGGATAGGCCTTGTCCGGAATCCGATGATGGACACACGATGAAGGCTTGTCGATTCGGTGAGCACAGGTCGGTGGATGAGGATGTTACGAACGTGCGAGGAGAGTAGATACGATCATTTGCGATGTTAACTTAATTAAAGAACGGACCAAGCTGTTCGGTTCCATCCGCCAGAAATGCTGATCGACGTGGTTGGTGACACGAGCGGTGTGGTGCGACGGTGATGAAGCGCTCAGCCTTGAGTGTCCTGTTCTCACCGGCGATTCATCGTTGGAACAATTACAGGTGAGCGCGTGTCTTCCTCGCCAATTTGCTGTCCGCGCACAATGCCCCCACTCGAGATGAACGGTCTTGTTCCAAATTTGCGGGTAGCAACAACAAAAAACATGTGGAGCGAACAATGAAAGCGTTCCCGGTCTACAAAAGGACGGACGTCGTTTTCCTCGTTCCTGCCTCACTCCCTCACGATCTTTCATTCCCCCTTCCCTCAACGATGCTTTCTACCACACTCTCCCTTTTATCCCTCTTGCCACTCGCACTCGCTGCCCCCACTTGCTCACTCAGGACCTCTGTTGCAGCTGCCCCGTCCCCCACCCCGTCGTCCGTCTCGACGCCCTCTAACTCGGGCAACACTACCACCGGTGCAGGCACCAATGGCAAGATCTCCATGGCTTGGTTTGCCGATTGGCATCCCAACTACGGCGTGTCCAACATCTCCTGGGCGAACTACACACACATGGCTTTCTTCACGTAAGTGCTAGCATCTCGTCCTCATCCTCGCATTCACCCCATCCTTACAGCGCGCAGCCCTCTTCTGCTGGCACCATCGAGGTCATCCTCAGTGACCCTAACATGGTCGACGAGTTCACCGCCGCGGCTGCGGCCAACGTGAGTTTGCCATCTTCCTCGGACAATTGCCCCTCATCAATCATTTTCAGAACGTAAAACCCCTTCTGACCGTCGGTGGTTGGGACGGTAGTCTTTACTGGTCATCCTCGGTCGCCACCTCCCAGAATCGCAGCACTTTGGCCAACTCCCTCGCTCAATACGCCAACGCACACGGGTTCACTGGTCTTGACTTTGAGTAGGTCCATCGGTTCTTTCCCTGTCATCTTACTCACCCCTACTAGCTGGGAGTATCCCAACAGGCAGGGCATCGGCTGTAACACCATCAGCCCCCAAGACAGCGCCAACTTCCTTTCTTTCATGCAGGAAATGCGTACAGTTGCCTCCAATCTCACCCTCTCTGCTGCAACCAGCATCACAACCTGGGTTGATGCCAATGGTACTCCGTTGACCAATGTCTCGGCATACGCAAATGTTCTTGATTGGATCGGTAACTATATCTCCCTCGAGTTCTTTCCATCCACTTATCCAAATTCCAGAGATTATGAACTACGACGTCTACGGAACTTTCAGCAGTGTTACCGGCCCCAACTCTCCTCTCAACGACACCTGTGCCCCTGCTGCCGGTCAACAGGGCTCGGCTATTTCTGCAGTCGCTGCTTGGACCAACGCCGGTTTCCCTGCCAGCAAGCTGGTTCTTGGTGTGGCAGCTTATGGACACAGCTACACAGTTCCCCAGTCCACCGCTGTCACTGGTAGCACGCTCAACATCTATACCTCCTTTGACAAGACCAACATTCCCGCTGGTGACTCTTGGGACCCAGCTGTCACCACCACAGATGTCTGTGGTAACCCTCCTGTTGGCAATGGCAACACTGGTGTCTACAACTTCTGGGCATTGTTCAGTGATGGTTTCCTCAGCGGGAACGGTACCGTTGCATCCGGCATGGTTGGCTTGTATGATGAGTGCAGCCAGACGGTACGTCCCTGATTGACCGTTTGGCTTTCAATGTCTGATGGATCATTTCCATTAGCCATTTGTTTACAACCCTTCCACCTCTGTCTTGGTTTCTTACGACGATCCCCAGTCATTTGGTATGTCTCATGATGACCATGTTGATCCTTGTCATTGACGTGTGGCTTGCAGCTGCCAAGGGAGCGTATATCAAGCAGGCCGGTCTCGCCGGCTTCGCCATGTATGAGGAAGGTGGCGATTACAATGGCATGCTTGTCCAGGCCATCACCAATGCGATGGCTTAATGAAGAACGACCTCCATTCACTCTCACTCTCCCTTCCTTCGACTTCACAACACATACTGACGATGATTGACTCATCCTGGATATTAATACACCTGCGACACCACTAAACGCGGGTCGACCTGCCTCCGTCGTTCGCTTCTAACACTCATCCGTCCTAGTCGTCGGATGAACATAAACTGACTGGATATACTCGCTGTCACGGGCATGGTAGCCTTTGAGAGGTACCTTGAACCCCGTCGCGCTGGATTTCTACACACGTTCCCTAGGTTCGGGAATGGTTGCATTGTACGGGATATATACACAACTGTAGTTGTACCTTATTCATCTGCTATGCAATGCATGATATTCTGGACATGGTCATTTTGGACGCTTCAACTTGCGAGCGCGTGTCGACGGTGAGATTTGGTCTTTCGTGCCTTGCGTTTGGAAGATCGACCAATGGCAGGACTCGGGTGTATGTACCGCCCACTTTCCATCTCTCGGTAGAGAGTTCTCGCTCCCGAATCCGATACGTCCACCTTTCAAATTTGATTAGCCGTCCAGTTCACCCATCCGTCGCGAGGCTCTGCTGCCCTGCCGCGCCTCGAATCACCGTGACCAAGCTATTTGTCCCCCACTGCCCCCGGTTTCTGATTTGGAAGAACAAAGACAAGCCTAACCCGAATCTCGGTGCTTCAGCGCTAAGCGCAGCACCGGGCCCCCAGACTCAATTACAATAATAACCAACCGATAACCAGTAACCAGGGCCAAGTGGCTTTTATTGTGTGCTTGCTCCGGCCGTTTTGATCGGGTACGTAGGGTCGCTGGAGTTCTGGACCGCATTCGATTGAATCGTTTAGAACCATTGAAGGGAACCGCAAAACGACCCGACGTTCTCCGATATGAACAACCCTTGTAGATGTATGCGTAACGACACACGACACGCGAACATTACACGTTTCGGGTACTGGGTTGACGCCAGTGAGAGCCTGAGACGCATTCCAATCACCCTGAACACGGCGTCCCTACCCAGCGGGGCAGACAGTTGCAGTGTCTTCTCGACGCAGCGACGTCGGTGCGACGAACCTCGTACGCCTCTGATCTCGAGTCGTTTCCAGGGAACGAAACCGAACCCACGGAAACAACGACTGAGGGATGCGGCTGTTCGGAATCAACGATGTAGGGTTACGCTGAACATCGCCTTTGGTGCGCAAGGAGGAAGGCGTGTATACATCGTCAGCCCGGATCTTGATCAACGAGCAGCCGTTTGCGTGAATGATTCGCCCTCATTGAAAGTCGCAACGGAACTGCGAGGCTTCGGTTTTGCGATGCGTATAGTCTGTTGGAGAGAGGGCACCCTGTGACAAGGCTGTATATTCGATCAGATGTATGCTGTACGACGGGGGAGGTTCGACGAGAGCTTTGACTCGGTTATGCGTTGGGGGGGGAGGGGGGGGGGGGTTGTGGAAGACCGGCTGGCGAGAATATATTTGTTGTGCTTCCAAGACGCGTGGGTCTAGATAAGGCGTATTCTTGGCTTACGTTCAGTGTTTCATCTTATGATGGGCGGCTTGAAAACAACACGACGTGTGTGATAACTTCGTCGCATGGTGGACATGGCCTAAACCTAACTTAAAGTACAAGGCTCAGCGCTCAAGGTCAGCAAGAACGATCGTGAAGGTACAGGTTCTATTACATGCTGGCTGCAAACACATCATATATGTCTAAGACGTAAAAACTTGAGGGGACAAGAGAAATCATGAGGTGCGCGGAGGGATATCGACGACAACAAGAACCGGTTTACTAGACAGCATAAAGATCAAGGATGGATGTGGAAGACAGACAACATAGGGTGAGTGATAGTATAACATACAGAGACTCGGATGAGGCAAGAAGAAGAGAACAGGTGATCCAATATGACAACAACCCTGCGCCAGAGCGTTGACCCAAATAAAAGCCCAGTAGATAATGCGACCACCCGAGAGAATTCGATGAAGAAGAGTTAAGAATATTTGGCGAGGTGTGCGCAAACGCGCTTTTACATTGCGGACTGGGAAATGGGACAATCACTGCGACCCAGGGACGGGTCCATTGCTGAGTTCATGCCCCACTTTGTGGACGAGCGCCACTCCTAGAGGTCGCAACACCTCTTCCCAGATCTTACGTCTTCGCCTGCCTTCAAAGACACCAGCGGAACGCTCGCCCGTTTCGCCTTCCGGACCGAAAACAAAGATCTTGCCATGCGAATTGTCCCAGGGCCGTTCCCCCCATGCGAATGCGATCCAACGCGACTGGATAGCGTCACGCACGCGTCCGTACGACCATTCGTCGACCACGGGATGAGCCCACCCTTCATTGGGTTGGGTGGAACGACTATAGTCAAACGCGTCCTCATCCATCATCTCGATGTCATCAAAGGTACGGGTGCGGGCAATAATGTCGACGATATCACCATTGGATGACTCGGAAGAGGGTAACGATGGAAGCGGTTCATCAGCCTCAAACGACATCGGCGGAGAAGCTGGCGAAAGAGGCAGTGGGACGTTGTCGAAGAGGTAAATGAGGTCAGCTGCATGATGAGGAACACCGCGAGCCGGGCCTTCTTGATCGAAAACATAGCGCCACACATGGCGACCGCTCTTCTTGGCTGCTTGGAAGACGCACTCCGTGGGCCAAGCGATGCGAGCGTCCTCAACGAGCTCTAGTACCCGGTCAGAAAGCTGATAGGTCGTATGGGGAGTAATGTCGTATGCATTGAGAAGAGCAGTAGCCTTGTTCAGGGATTGGCAAATGGCGCGAAGCCGGCGGACGACACCGGACGCTGCCCAGCTAGAAGCTTGGGTGCTCCAAAGATCAGAGTCACAAGCGCAGTCACCGATGACGAGCGGCTGGAGACCGGAAATAGCAAGCGGTGGAGCGGCACGGCCTTGTGGGTGTGGACTTCTACTTTTGCTCTTACCCCTGTGGACCCCTAAACGGAGCGCAGTAAGGCTGTGGCGAACAGGTACATCGAGATCTTCAGTTTCCGGAGGGGGAAACAGGGATTCTCGCCAGCCTGCGCGGAAGAAGATCCCGTCGTCTACAGCGCGTATAGGGCAGTGGATTTCTGCAAGTACTTCTGGGCGAACGTTGCGGAGCTGGTCCAGAGTCGATACACGAAGTGCACACAAGGCTCGTGAGAGGAGCCAGCCTGCGGTAGCAATATCGGGCACATTGTGCTCGACGACGGCACTCTGTACGATGGCACGAGCAAAGAGGGGATCAGACTTGTTGGGATTGGAATACAGATGGCCGATGATGTCCGCTGCGCCGGAACCAGATCCGAAAATAGTTACGTTTGAAGGATCGCCACCGAAATTGGCGATATATTGATTCACCCACTCGAGAGCACGACGTTGATCACGTAGGCCTGAGAGATTGTGATAAGCTGGAGAACGAACGACAGAAATGGGACGAACCGTAATTACCGACACCTTGGTCACCTGCTGCACGATTATCATCGGCAAGCTTTGGACTTGCTGCGCAACCGAAGAGGCCCAGACGATAGCTGGGTAACGTGGTTGTGAGTATGGATTAAGACGTAAACCCGAAGACGTACTTGAAGGTAACGAGGATGATCGGTTTGCCAATTCGCATGCTCGTGGCGACGAGTGGACCGCCGTCATAGACCCAGCTGGAGCCACACCCATGATTGCCACCGCTGATGGGATAAGTTGGAGGAAACACTTGGGAAGGGGAGGACCAACCCATGCACCCAAACCATGACAGGGAATCGAGAGTGCGAGCTCTGGTGAGCGGGAGTAGTGATGTTCAGATTCAGACAGTCAAACTCGTCCTGAGCGAGGACTTGTCTGGGGATATCTGTGTCTGGGATACCAATGAGCTCTTCTTCGAGACTCTTCTGATTTGATTGGGGGCAGATTGGGCTGCGAGCGAGCGGAGGACCTCAGCGAAAGAGGATGGCAGAATGGAAGAGGAATGCGTACCCAAATTTGGTTGCGTCGACCACGGGAGGGTATGAAGCGCAGAGGATTGACTGGCGGAAGCGTGCGGGCACGATGGCATATTTTATTCCACGGAACTGATGGATAGGGATGTCAGGGGAGGAGACGGTGTGTTCTACGCCGTAGAATGTAGTGTTGAGGGAGGAATGGTGGTGGAGGACATGCGAGCGATCGAAGATCATGGTGGACCAGGGGAAAGGAGCGAGCGAAGGCAAAACGCAAGGAGGACGGGTTGTGTTTGCTTCATCGATCTCATTTGGCCAGAAATCCAAGTGTTTTGCTCGAAATGGAAACTACCCCTACCTGATCAGTCATGTGACCACGGAGCAGACCGGGATCGTTCTCGAATTATCTGGGCGTAATCAGGCTACGTTTACACGAGGTCAGCGGCGAACTCGACGACTGAGTGGGTCACTTACCGGCACTGACAAGGAGGCGAGAAAGATGTCCTCGCGAAGACCTCCGCTCACTACGATCACAGGTCGCTCAGGTCGCTCAACGAGAGTTACGAGACCATCCCCTTCAACCCCGGATCAGCGGAGTCACACAAGAACCATACCTCGAAACGTGCTCGACATGGCTCAGCGACGGGCCCGTACAGCGGGTATCATGACCTCGATGCCACAGCTCATGGATCAAGAAGTTGAAAGATTGCGACGTCTCCAATCGCGTTTCTTATCGCTCGACGAAAGGCCATCGATTCGGATCGATACGACACGTCGCGCCCAAAATGGTATCTTTATCCCATGCTCCTGCTCAGACCGATTGCCGGCCCTGCAGGTCAGTGCCATCCTGCATCTGCGAACAGGTGAATTTACGTTGTGGTTTCCATGCATTTTGCAGGTCTCTCATTGGCCAGATTGACTCTAAGCGACCCAAAAAGAGTGAACGTACCTGGACTTGCTAAACGGGGCACCATTCTGAAGAGTTCTGCTGATGCGGCTTTGGTGGTTTACTCACCCGACTCAAACCATGTCGTTTGCGACGCTTTAAGCCTCTCATCTGAATCGTTCGACACCTGGCCGCGGTTACCCCGTAGACCCCTCACTTCCAACTTCCTCGCCCCCACTGACATCCGTTTTCACGAGCCATGTCATCCCCTAGGCAGTATTGGCCACTGGATCTCAAAGGTTCGTGATCGTGACTTAACAACTGCTCATCTTGCAAGCCTTCCGCCATCCTAGTGGTTTCATCCTGTCTTCACACCCTCGCCATCGGCTCCGGCATATTCAGGTCAACATATCGCTGGTATATCTCCCGCTTTGGTTGGGAGGATACTTGGGCTCTACTCGCCCTCCTCACCGATGTTGGCTGCTTCGTATGCTCATGGCTGGAGCAATCACTCCCCCGTGTGTCTTCCCTTTCTCACCCCACTTCAATTATCAATTTGTGACTGACGATCAGCGAATCCCTCCAATACCACCATTATTCTAATTTGGATAAACGTCGTCACCTTGACTTCTGTCCCTTGGTGTGTTTCCATCCACGCTGCCATTTTTACCCTTGAAATCGATTGTAGCACAGGGTAGCGCGCTTGAGCATGATAGCCACGATAATCCGAATCACAAACCCCCATGCACGCACCCGGCGCGTGTCCTACGCAATTGCAATCGCCTTTGGCTCAATGTGGATTGCTATACTTGCACAGAAATTGTACAATTGTGCTACGCAGTTGTCCCCTATGTCACATGGTGTTGCGATTTCTCAGTTGATCAGTACGTACATCACTTGCGATTTCCAAGTGTATGTCAATGAAATTCCACAGCTGATGTGATTTCCGACACGCTCCTTGTGGTCACACCTGTTTTCTTCCTCAAAGGTATGAAGATATCGCGGGACCAGCACGTGCTCCTCGTCTCGTCGTTTGCTTTCTCGATTTGTATCACCATTGTCTCGGTAGCGCATTCCATCATCCTCTTCCTACCTGTTTCCAGTACAAGCGTATTGATGGCTCACATCAAGGTAACTGAATTGAACATCAGGTTAGCGCGTCCCACTTACCATCGTAATTCTCAGGCAGCACTTTCCGTCATCATCTGTAACCTCCTCGTGATCTTGACGTTCGTATACCGGTTTTTCCGCAAGACAGATAAGGATCTTGGTGGGGTACCCATCGAAAGTGAACCTGTCCAATTCACGACCGTCGCTCTCTGGCAACCCAGCCTCGGAAGTTGCTCGTGTCTGCCATCCCTGCCAAGTCCCTGCTCTCGTTGTATCCCAAGTCTGAACGTACATAACGTATCATCCACGCCCACAGGGTTGGTTCATGATTCAAATGTGAACTAACATGGGTTATCAAACATGGGTCACCTCCTTCAGGTAGCAACACACTTGCTATACGCTTGCACGCTGACTAAATAAGACTAATCGTGTCTTGGCATGTTTCATTGTCGCACTGCAGCTTGGCGAGGCACGAGCGGTGCCACAGTGTTAAGCTCGCGCTTACACCAATCACTCTCCGAGTCTTCTCTCCGTCCATAGTCGTAATGTCTCACATTCCATTCACATGCAATGGTACATCCCTCCTTCTCGTCCCGCTGACACAGCAACATCCAAAGGGAATCGACTGCGATGCGGGAGCTGCCGTTCAACTGTGGGTATCTCTGCGCACCAAACACCTCAATATTTGCGACGACACTTTTCGTAACGTCATTGCTTGGCGATTCACATATGTGCGAGTTGTGATTGGAGGACGCGTAGCAACAAAGGCTATCCGGCCGTTCCTGTGCTATTCCTAACAAGGAATCCAAGTCTTTCAAGTAAATGGTTCCTGGACCTGAGCGAGCATCGAGTGTGTCCTCGTCTCTCCGTATTGGTGATCGGCGGGCACAATGTGTGCAGGGATGCTTAATGTTGGGTAAGGTTAGCCCAGACAGGGCCCACAAGTTCACCACCAAAACAGCGATCTCGTGAACGAGTACATATTTGCTAGCGTCACGTCGGCAATTCAGATGTACAAAAGGCACTTTCAACATGGACACTGCGAACCATCCTCGCGCAACCCGAAGCTCACCCTTTCCCTTGTCGCCTGTCTCATGAAATGATGCCCATCTGGAATCCGGGATTGATTGGTGAGTTTCTAGCTATTTCGAACAACTGGTGGTGACAAACCTCGTGTCCTAGCTCTGGCAACAACCCTCCACGGCTTGGCGATACTCTCAACCTTGCTCAGGCTTTGGTATCGGTGGTATACAGCGCGTATGTGGTGGGAAGATGCGTGGGCTCTGGTCGCGCTCCTGGCCGATATCACGTGCCTTGTCGCTACGTGGCTCGACCAACCTATTCCGGATGGTAAGATCGCTGTCTTCATACATATAACATATTGAAGGACGAACATCGTTGGCAGCCGACGTTCCCAGCTTTTTCACCGCCGGCAACTGGATTCTCTCCTTTGCATTTCCCACAGTGATATGGTGAGCTCCTCCAATTCGCGTTCGGTTGGCGCGGGTCATGACCTCGCGAGGGGAAACGTTAGGGCGAGCAGAATAAGTATTCTGATTTCCATGGTACGCGTGTCCCAGCCCGTGGGCATGTTGAAGCGGATCGCCATCGGTGTCGGTGCCGCGTTCGGAGCCATGTGGCTCGGTCTCCTCGGTCAACGAACTCAAGTTTGCCTCAACAATGGCTGCCTCATTAGCAAGCAGGTCAGTATCGCCCAGACCACCAGTGAGCACGAGCACTTACAACCCGAGATTATTAATGTAAACCCTCCCCCCCGGTGACACAGCGGATTGCATCGCCGACGTACTCTTGACTGGGCTTCCCGTGTTATTCTTGCGTAATGTGAAGCTGAGTCGTAAACGAAAGCTTTTGATCTTCTCTACGTTCTCGGCGAGCATGGTTATCAACGTGGTGACGGTCGTACAGGCCGTGATACTGTTCCACACTGTCATCACGTCAGGTACGGTCATCGTCGGACATGTCAAGGTGAGCACCGAGACCGTTTTAAACGAGTGAGCTTACCACAGAGCTAGTATGCACTCTCATTGATTGTATGTAACCTCCTGGTGATCGTCACATGGGTCTACCGAGTTATGAACAAGGACGAGACGGGTCTGGATGATTCGCAACTCCAGACAAGGAGGGCCGAGCTCACGACAGTTGAACTCCCTCAGGCAGGGATCAGCCAAGAGACGAACAACCCGTCAGCCACGACAAAGTCTTCCAGTTGGTCGTTCAGAGGTCCTGGTCGTTCCGGAGTTGCTGTCACAGGAGCATCCCATGTGAGTGTTGTATGAAGGAGATAAGTGACGAGAGTGTGTATTATAAACCGGTACTGTTGTTCCGTGATGTCCAGTACTTCTTGCTTGCATGCATGTTTATGCGCGGCCTTCGGAAACATAAACATGGCTCTAAATTTGATGCTGATACACGATAATTCTCCGCTGGCAACGCCACGGCAACACGGATGCCATTCAGGTTACGGAATTCGTGATGACTGAGGGTTTTGGGGGTCTCAATCCCACCCTGAGTTGACACGACTCGGAGACCTGCCGCATCGGCAACGGGTTTCCTTCCCTGAATACGAATCTACAAAAGATGGACTCATTACTGACGCTTGTCCAACGTGATGTTCCCTAACTGGAATTGGACGTTGATTGGTGACTTTTCCCAACTTTTGTCAAATATCACTGATGACGAACCACAGTATCCACAGTCGTCTCGGTGTCCTTTCATAGCGTGGCGATACTCTCAACCGTGTTTCGGCTCTGGTACCGATGGTATACAGCCCACATGTGGTGGGATGATGCTTGGGCTGTGCTTGGGTTCCTGGCCGACGTCGCCTTCCTGATCGCTTCCGTGCTCGAGGAGCCAATTCCGAATGGTAAAGTAATCATCAAAACTGCTTCCATCGGTCGCTGATGAGTGCATGATCAGAGAATCTCCCTCGTTTCTTTTCTGTCGGAAACTGTATCATCTCATTTGCATATCCGACGCTGATGTGGTGCGTCGACTTATCGGATCGATGGCGCGCGGGAGTTGACAAGGAAAGGGTGTGTCGTGACGGACTCCAGGGCTACGAGAATAAGCATTTTGGCTTCCATAGTGCGCGTTTCGCATCCCGAGGGCATGCTGAGACACATCGCTCTCGCTATTGGTACCTTTTTAGGGATGATGGGGATCGCGATGTTCGCCCTGCGAATTCAGCTCTGCATTGCGGATGGATGTCTCATGACGAAGACGGTCTTCATAGCCCAGACCACCAGTAAGCACTAGACATTCGTCGACTCCCGTGTTAGCATTCAACCATCGACCGGTTAACAGCGGATTGTGTCGCGGACGTACTCTTGAGCGCGCTTCCGATCTGGTTCTTACGCAAGGTGACGCTGAGTCGAAAACGGAGGATTCTGATATCCTCCGCGTTGTCGGCAAGCATGGTCATCAATATCGTGACGATCATTGAGGCGGTGGCCGTCTTCCAGCTCCTCGCGTCGGGTTCGATCGTCTTTGAGCACGTCAAAGTGGCGTGCTCGATGATGGTGTGCAACCTGCTCGTGATCGTCACCTTTGTCTACCGCATCTTGCACAAGGGCGAGACGGGCATCGATGACTCTATACCCGAGATAAACAGGATCGAGTTCACGACGGTCGACCTCGACCAGGGAGGACACAGTCAAGAGACGAGCATGGGGCGGTCGTTTTCCGCACCGCTTGAAACAACAAAATCGTCTACCTGGTCTTTCCGTGATAGTCAACCCAAGGCATCTAGATGCTAGATCTGTGGCTGCGGGCGTAGAGATGATCAGAGCTTACGTCACCGTTGCAAATCATCCGTTCCGTGACTTGGCGATACTCTCGACTGTATAGGTTTGATATCGATGGTGTATGACCCGTATGTGCCAGCGGCGGGCGGATGATCATTGACATGTGGCCATCAATGATGAGTGCCTTTCAATTCACTTCGTCGGCACAGGTAACCTCAGGGAGAGAATCTTCTTTGCTTCGGTGTTTCAGTTTGACGGGCATCATTGAATATGCGATGTACAATATGTCTATGTCTAGCATATTCAGGGTGATGGCGCGCGTAACGAAACACATTTTAGAGAAGACAAGAACCAAGTAGTTGGTAGTGATTGGCGTGACATTTTCTCCGGATGGACTTGAGCGCTCACGTCAAATTTTTGATAATTTTCTCCAAACTTTTCGGGGTCCCTCATATTTCGAAAATTGTCAACTCATGATGCGCGTATGTCCGATTTACGCTCGACTGTGAATCATTGACAAAAAGAACATGGGTAATCTCCTCAGGCTGTCGGGAGCTCAGACCCGCACCCGACCTCGGACGGCGAGTAGTAAGCATCGATAATACTCTGCAAGTCGAGAAATTGACGTTCTGTGCACCTGCCAGCCAATGCAGGGTTCCCATCTATGTACATTCAACGGGTATCTTGATTGTTTCGTCGGTCTCCGAGGTGCGGCTTCAGCAGCGAACACGTCCGGTTCGCGGTACTCGCCGAGGAACCTATGATTGCCGGCGGCAATGCAAAGACGATCAGTGCCAGTGTAATGTTATTGCTTGGCGACTCTAGCCTAGTACCAAAGGCTTTGAGAGTTATGATAATATAAAGAAATGGTCCGTTGCGTCGGCCATCAGGATGAGTCGGAGCCCGTAGCCCCCTCGACCCTTACAGATATATCCATCGAGCGAGGCCTCTCCGACCCCGTTGACACCTGTACGACCCCCGTCGTTGTGTACTTGTCCACATCACTCTCCGTGAGGCCCGTGTTGAGATCCACGCTCGTGAACGAGATCACCTCTTCCGGGGCGTCGAGGTCGCCCCCCCCTGCCATGGCGACACACCCGGTATATAAACGCCACGATCACGAGGAGGTTGCACACGATCAACGATAGCGCTGTCTGTTACCGCGTAATGCCACGTGAGTCAAACTAACAAAAAAGGACAGATGCGAGCGTGTAACATCATTATGCGGACATGGGCGCCGAGGGAAACGAAACCTCCACCTAGGTTCTCCCTTTTTCTTTTCGATGCGCCGAGAAAAAAAGATGAGAGATCGAATTGACTTACCTTGACGTGACCGATCACGATAATCCCAGTTGACGACACCGTGATGAGAACGATAGAATGTAAAATAGTGACCCCAGTGATCAACAACGACGCAGAGAACACGGAATATATCAAAATGCGCTGGCCGCGCGTAATCCTTGTGCTTCGCAGGAAATAAATGGTAAGATGACGAGCACAGAATCGGAAATCACATCCGCTATAAGCGAAGATTGAGATCCTTGGCGCGAGAATGGGAATGACTGCGACAACTCACCGAACAGTTGAGAGATTCCGACCGAAGCTGCGATGTCACAGTCATCCTTGATGCAAACCTTGATTTTCTGACCCATCAATGCGGCCCACATGATGATGAACGAACAGCCGACGAAGAACGTGATGCGTCGAAGCTGCTGAGAGGGATTCGCGACCCGGACGATGGAGAGTAGGATGCTTATCCGACAAGCGCTGAAAAGAGCGATCAGCACAAAAAAATAAGAGGGATCACAACCACCACTGTGGCGCCACACTTGCGCGCGCGCACGGAATCGAAAGCACGTACCAGAGAACGCAAGACAATCCCAACGCCGCCATCCAGTCGGTGATATCGTCCATCGGTTCCATCTCCTGGCTTGGTGCTAGACGAAACGCGTCGATCTACCAAGACAATTGGCCTCAGATCAACAAGTACGAACAACCTGCTGGAGCCTGGAGAGCTGAATTCAGCTTTTGTTTTTGTCTAAACCCATTGATCGGAATGATGGCATCTTATCTATTAGAATCGCGGACCCTGAAGATGCACATACCGTTATCTCTATGGTGTCGAGAGCTTACCGTGCCAGTGTGTCCAACTGGTTCAGAGCAGAGTCAAAGTGTTGGCGTTCCATTTGTGGCCAACAACCAAGGATATCGCTCATGTCACCAACGTGCATGCAGCTGTCATGCCAGCTAGTTCCGGCATGGGAACGAGCAAACGCTGGTGGACCCGAAAGGGTCCCCAGTGGCACTCGGCTAGTCCGTGGGATCATACCTTAAGAAAAGAGCCTGCAAAAGCTCTCATCAAAGGCTTAACCGCCACCCCGACTACCGCCCTCTGTCCCTGCGCGTACCGTACACGGCCTAGGCTAATCCTCGGAGAGGGGCGCCTGACGGGCGCAGCAAGCAGGACTGACAGATTGGGTCGTCCTCTCCTAGCACGCTGCTAACCTTTCAATGTGCGCAGAGGCTATTCCAGCCTTTCCGAGATGCACATGGCTCACTCGCTGTCGGCGTTCACTCAAACTCGACACGACCATCGATGGTTGTCGGAGCATGTGCCAGTAGTACCCGTGCAGCTCGTGTTCTACCATACACCACCGTCTTACAGGCCGCCGCCCTCGACATCGTCCACCGCTGTTACCTTGACTCCACTCATCCATCAACTCAGTAACTCGTTTTGTCCTATCGTATGTCAGGCTACCGTGCTGTCAAACACCGAGTACCAGTCGAGCAACAACAACAACGACACAGCCTTTGGTCCCAGTCCTCGTGACTCGTCGCGCACAGGGCCGCGATACGGACGAGCCAGGTCCCTTGATGGCACCCTTCTGGCGCATCGCTCTTTGAAGAAAAGAATTGGAAACCGCTCGAGGATCGAGTTGGCAACACGAACTTCAACAACTCAAGTTTGTGAACCAATGGCTGCACGAGGAGTTGCAGGCGCTCGAGGGCGTGTGTGCGAGTAGCGGGTCCTCTTCCAGCACGTTAGGGATGGCACACATGGCGACTGTTCCACTTGGTCAACCTTGCGCATATTTTTCGTCTACCATCGCAATCGCAATCCCACAGCAGCTCCAGTTGCCTCAAACACGTTGCATTATTGCACTCGACTTTCTTCCCGTGCCTGTCGTTATGTCCGACGACCTGAATTCGGTGCTATATAAACGTGAACACGAACGCACATAAATGCACACGTCCGCGTTCGTGTTCGCGTTCGCATCGAGTTTTCACCATGTACCTTAGGGGGTTCTTTGTGCCCGACCCGCACGGTGGGTACGGTATGACTCCGGACATCCGGGGGTGCGTATACCGATGACAATCCCTAACACTTCCACTCACTCTGCCCCTGTTTCCACCATCCCTCTTTGCTGTTCTCTGTGGATCCCCACCCAGCCATGCAAGGTTCTCATCTATGTATGTACATGGTGTTTGGTTGTTTTGTCAGTCTCCAAGTTGCAGCTTGAGCAACGAAGGCGACTCCCCAGCGAGCCCCGATTTGCAGTACTCGCCGGGGACCATATGAATTACTGTAATACATATATCGCACAGCCGGGTGTCCAAAGGAATTGCTTGTTAAATCACATCGTGCATTTAAAAAGACAGGCTGTATACATATGGATCCACTCTCACTACAGTGTGTGAAGGAATCTATCCATGATTTGATCCCTCCTCCTGAACAGAACTCGCGTACCGACGAAAAAAAGTCTATTGCGTCGGCCGCCATCAGGATAAGTCGGAGCCCGTAGCCCCCTCCACCTTCTCTTTGACCCCTACAGATATATCCGTCGAGCGAGGCCTCTCTGACACCTTTGGCACCTGTACGACCCCCGTCGTCGTGTGCTTGTCCGCCCCACTCTCCGTGAGGCCCATGTTGAGATCCACGTTCGTGAACGAGATCACCTCTTCCGGGGCGTCGAGATCGCCCCCACGGCGCCACACCCGGTATATAAACGCCACGATCACGAGGAGGTTGCACACGATCAACGATAGCGCTGTCTGTTACCGCATAATGCCACGTGAGTCAAACTAACAAAAAAGAGGACGGATGCAAACGTGTAACATCATCAGGGGAGCATGGGCGTCGAGAGAACCGAAAGTCTCCATCCACGTTGTCCGTTTCGCCGAGAAAAAGGATGAGAGATCGAGTACGACTTACCTTGACGTGACCGATCACGATGATCCCAGTCGACGACACCGTGATGAGAACGATGGAATGTAAAATAGTGACCCCAGTGATCAACAACGACGCAGAGAACACGGAATATATCAAAATGCGCTGGCCGCGCGTAATCCTTGTGCTTCGCAGGAAATAAATAGGTAAGATGACGAGCACAAAATCGGAAATTGCATCCGCTATAAGCGAAAATTGAGATTCTGGGTATCAACATGGTAATGCCTGGGACAACTCACTGATCAGTTGAGAGACTCCGACCGAAGCTGCGATTTTACAGTCATCCTTGAGGCAAATCTGGATTTTCTGACCCATCAATGCGGCCCACATGATGATGAACGAACAGCCGACGAGGCACGCGATGCGTCGAAGTTGCTGAGAGGGATTCGCGACCCGGACGATGGAGAGTAGGATGCTTATCCGACAAGCCCTGAGGGAGTGATCAGCACAAAAAGTAAGAAGGATCACAACCACCACACATGCGCGCGCGGAATAGAAAGTACGTACCAGAGAACGCAAGGAAATCCCAACGCCGCCATCCAATCGGCGATCTTGTCTATTGGTGGTATGCCCTGGGCTGGTTCGAGATGACACACGTCGATTTGAATAGTGAGTCGCTCCAGAGGAGATCCAATCCTTACCTGTCCCGGGTGCATCGAGCAAGGCGGACGCGAGACACACCACGTCGGCTCCGAGCGCGAAGGTGGCCCAATCGTCTTCCCACCAGAAACGGGCCATATACCAGCGATAGATCAGCCTGAAAACCGTGCATGCGATCGCAACACTATGGAACGAGCCCGCGATGACTGGTAAACGAGGAAAGAAAAGGTCGACCAATCGCCTCGTCAGTCTCTCCATACAACAAAAGAGACCAAGCGGCGAAAACACCGCTTACTTTTGAGAGCTAGAGACCAGGGCAGGAGATTCATGGGGCCAAGTGGGGGTTGGAGAATCCATGAGAGATGGGATATTGACTGGCTTAAATATTTACCCGGAGGCACAGCGTTGATCCCCTCCTCGCAGCGGTTCCGTCCCCTGGTCACGGCATCCATTGGTAATCAAAAACGTCCTTTGGAAGACAAACCTGGTGCAGAGCCAGTACCTCCCGTACCACGGTATGGTGTGTTGTGAAGGGATGGAACAGGCTTCAGGTTGAAAATGCACGTATTCTAAGGTTTCTTAGTAGGACTGTCAAAGCTTCTGTTGAAGACATGATACTGAGCCCATGGATGGAATGAGAGCATCTTGTCTACATATTAGAATTGGGGACCCTGAAGATGGCGGCCTGTGTCGGAGTCGTCAGCGCTAGTCAACTGAATAGTAGTGGCGAAATGCAGTTGAAGTCAGGCCGCTGGCCCGTCTGAAAGATCCACCTCGTCGGACCTTCATCATTTGGTGTTCAAACGTTCAAGTTCAGTTCAATTCTTATATATACCATATTCGTTTCATTCCTGGAAATGTCTCCCACTTCTGTGAACTGGGTAGCGGTCCTGACTGGTCCTGACTGGTCATGACCATCGGCTACTGTCGGGTAACACTAACCGTTTCACTGAAGCAACCCGTCATCTCTACCGTGTCGAGAGCTTACCGTGTGTCCAACTGGTTTTCGCAACACCGTATGTTTTAGCGCGCGGCAAACATGTTTATGTAATAATTTGATCAGATTGGATCAATTCCAGAAAATGATTGAATCTCATGGCAACTGTGACAGTGTTGGCATGTTTGGTGCGAGGGGTCCCAGGGATCAACCCTTGACGACGTTGCTCCATTCGGCCGAGTGTTGTTTGCTTCGCTCCACACATTACTGGAGGGCACAAGGTAAGTTAACATGCCAATGTGCGTTGAACGTGGATCAAGAATACACAAATGTGGTTCATGAGACGATTCCCAATCGAAAAAAAATACTCGTGATCGATGAGCGTCTCGCAAGTTTGGACATGATGCATGACGGCCCCCGGGACCATCGACCCCTCGCAGGTCGTTGAATCGTAGACACGTCGGCACCAGATAAAGGCCACTCGCGGGCAAACGCAGTGACGTCCCGACGCAGTTCCCTGACCAGCTGCGCCCCGGCCTTGCCCTCGCCCTCTGGTAGCCACCCATCCGTTGTCGTAGTCTTCATCAGCAGCGTTTCCCCTATAGACTGGTAACCAGTATGAGATTCGTCAAATGAGGCAAGCCGTCGGTAGACGTCTGATTACCAGTCTATTTCCTCTACTTGGTTTCATTATAATGTTACCATATCCACTCCTCTCGTATGATCAATACATGACATCTTGTAGATCAGGATCCAGGTCGTAAGCTATGCTTCAGATTGTGGTCCCTTAATTCGTCCCCGTCCTTCCGAATCTGCCTTAGTCCTCCGGCGGCTCCTCCTCAGGGTGATTTTTTTGGCGGTAGTTTTTGCAGGCTGACCAGCACCGGATGAATGGGATTACCTGATAGGCTTCGTCACTATAGTGGTCCATAATGGCCCGCTTAAACCGTAGATGTTGATCAGAAGGTCAAGCCTTCAAGCTTTCAACCCCATCCTCGTCAACCATGGGCAACTGCCCTCCAGACCAACCTTCCCACACACACCCATCTACTATCCAGATTCTCCTGGCTCCCACCGATCGCAAACCCCGGCCTAATCTCGTCGTGAATCTTTGTAGCTCCTCCATCATCCTAATCTAGCTCTCCAGTGTCACCTCCGAGTCATTTGTCCCTTTCACTCTTGCCTCTCCTCTCAGTTCTATGACATAAGCAAGCTAGGGAAGGGACCAGAAGTGAAGTTAGTGAAGTTGGATACACTGGAGGTATCCCATCCGGTTTCTATCGTGGTCTACCCTCCAAGCGACGGTCGTGGTTTTGGTTCCAATGCGAGGCCGAACGACCACCTACGTCCTAGTTCTTTTCCGCTCCAACATTCGATGAATATGCACGTATATCGACTCCCAGACGGCTCGCTGATGCGTAAAGAACTGGATGTGGTACCCGAGCGGCTCGTGTTCTACCACACACCATCGTCCCATAGACACGCGCCGCCCTCAACATCGTCTATTTCCGCTACCTCGACTCCACTCATCCATCAACTCATCTTGTCCTATCGTATGTCAGGCTTACCGTGCTGTCAAACACCGAGTGCTACCAGTCGAGCAACAGCAACGACACAGGCGTTGGTCCCAGTCCTCGTCGCGCACGGGGCCGCGATACGGACGAGCCAGGTCCTTTGATGCACCCTTCTGGCGCATCGCTCTTTAGAGAAAAGAATTGGAAACCGCTCGAGGATCGAGTTGGCAATACGAACTTCGACAACTCAAGTTTGTGAATCAATGGCTGTACGAGGAGCTGCACTGGCAGGCGCTCGAGGTAGTGGAGCTGTCCCTGGGTCTCCTTCCGGCACGGTAGGGACGGGACACATGGCGACTGTTCCATTTAGTCAACCTTGCTCTTCTTCGTCCACCGCCGCATTCCTAATCCCACAGCAGCAGCCCCCAGTTACATCGTATGCCGTCGATGCAGTCGTCCCTGTCCTCGTTATGTCCGATGACCCGAATTCGGAGCCATACAAACGTGAACACGGTGTTCGTGTTCGCATCGAGTCTTCACCATGTACCTTGGGGTACCCTGTCCTTGTGCCTGCCCCGCACGGTGGGTACGGGTATGACTCCAGACATCCCGGGGTGTTTCTACCATCCCTCTTTGTCGTTCTTTGTGGATCCCTGGCCACCCAGCCATGCAAGGTTCTCGTCTCTGTATGTACATTTGATTCATTTAACATGTGTCTTGATTGTTTCGTCAGTCTCCGAGGTGCAGCTTGAGCAACGAAGGCGACTCCCCAGCGAGCCCCGATTTGCAGTACTCGCCGGGGACCATATGAATTACTGTAATACATATATCGCACAGCCGGGTGTCCAAAGGAATTGCTTGCTAAATCACATCGTGCATTACAAAAGTCAAAGTCAGGCTGTATACATGTGTATCCATTGTCACTAAAGTACATGAAGGAATCTGTCCATGATTTGATCCTTCCCCCCGTAACAAAATTCGCATACCGACAAAGAAATGGTCCGTTACGTCGGCCTTCATGATGAGTCAGAGCCCGTAGCCCCCTCCGCCTTCTCCTCGACCCCGGGCCTTACAGATATACCCATCGAGCGAGGCCTCTCCGACGCCGATGGCGCCTGTACGACCCCCGTCGTCGTGTGTTTGTCCACATCACTCTCCGTGAGGCCCGTGTTGAGATCCACGCTCGTGAACGAGATCACCTCTTCCGGGGCGTCGAGGTCGCCCCCCCTGCCACGGCGACACACCCGGTATATAAACGCCACGATCACGAGGAGGTTGCACACGATCAACGATAGCGCCGTCTGTTACCCCGTAATTCCACGTGAGTCAAACTAACAAAAAAGAGGACAGATGCGAACGCGTAACATCATCGTGGGAGCATGAGCGTCGAGAGAAACGAAAGTCTCCATCCACGTTGTCCGTTTCGCCGAGAAAAAGGATGAGAGATCGAGTACGACTTACCTTGACGTGACCGATCACGATGGTCCCAGTCGACGACACCGTGATGAGAACGATGGAATGTAAAATAGTGACCCCAGTGATCAACAACGACGCAGAGAACACGGAATATATCAAAATGCGCTGGTCGCGCGTAATCCTTGTGCTTCGCAGGAAATAAATAGGTAAGATGACGAGCACAAAATCGGAAATCACATCCGCTACAAGCGAAGATTGAGATGAACATTGGGAATGATTGGGGACAGCTCACTGATCAGTTGAGAGACTCCGACCGAAGTTGCGATGTCACAGTCATCCTTGAGGCAAATCTGAATTCTCTGACCCATCAATGCGGCCCACATGATGATGAACGAACAGCCGACGAGGTATGCGATGCGTCGAAGTTGCTGAGAGGGATTCGCGACCCGGACGATGGAGAATAGGATGCTTATCCGACAAGCCCTGAGGGAACGATCAGCACAAAAAAAACAAAAACAAGTGGGATCACAACCACCACGCTTGCGCGCGCACGG
The DNA here is from genome assembly GCA_038093155.1 of Boletus huronensis. Lineage (NCBI taxonomy): Eukaryota > Fungi > Basidiomycota > Agaricomycetes > Boletales > Boletaceae > Boletus > Boletus huronensis. The sequence continues at coordinate 49,977 of JBBPRS010000057.1, read as the reverse complement.
AATCGAAAGTACGTACCAGAGAACGCAAGGAAACCCCACCGCCGCCATCCAGTCGGTGATATTGTCCAATGCTTCCGTCCCCTGGTCTGGTGCTAGACGAAAGGAAGCGCGTCGATCTATAGTGAGTCGTGTCAGAGGAGATCTAACCCTTACACGTCTCGGGTGCATCGAGCAAGGCGGACACGAGACACAACACGTCGGCTCCGAGCGCGAAGGTGGCCCAACCGTCTTCCCACCAGAAACGGGCCATATACCAGCGATAGAGCAGCCTGAAAACCGTGCATGCGATCGCAACACTGTGGAACGAGCTCGCGATGACTGGTAAACGAGGAAAGAAAAGGTCGACCAATCGCCTCGTCAGTCTCTCCATGTAAAAAAAAAAAAAGAGAGGGACCAAACGGCGAAAACACTGCTTACTTTTCAGAGTTAGAGACCAGGGCAGCATTTTCAATGGGGCCAGGTGGGGATTGAGGAATCCATGAGAGATGGGATACCGACTGGCTTAAATATTTGTCCGGGGGGATGGATACCTTCCTCCTCGCAGCCATTCGTCAGGTCCCAACGGTTCCCTGATCACGGCATCCACTGGAAATCAAAACATCCAAGAAAAGCCTGGTCCAGAGCCAGTACCTCCCATGCTGGTACAATGAGTCGTGACAGGACCAAGGCGCTATCTAGGTTACGGTGAGTCGAGAGCTTACCGCGTTGTCCAACTGGTTTTAAACAAGCCGCATCATACTATGTCTTGGTGTACTGTGCACGCCAGCAAACATGATTTTATGTAAATATTTAATCAGATTGTTGGATCAATTCGAGAAAATGATGGTGACAGTGTGACACGGCATGTTTGGTGCGAGGGATCAGACACAGCACTTCGTCCCGTAACCCTCCATTCGGCCGAGTGTTGTTTGTTTCACTCCAGACAAAAACATTCAGCCGGAAAATCAGGGTTGTTTCACCACACAGTGAGTAGGTACATTGAACGTGGGGATTAAGAATACACAAATGGTTCGTGATGTTTCTGCTGGACGATGTTGAAAACGTCCCAATCGAATAAGATAAAATCCGCCCGTGATCGTTGAATCTTCGCCATCACGCTCGCAAGTTCGAACATGGACGGCCCCCGGGATCATCATCCACATAAACCCCCTAATCGTCCTCCTCGATGCCCGCAGGTCGTTGAATCGTAGACACGTCGGCACCAGGTAAAGGCCACTTGCGGGCAAACGCAGTGACGTCCCGACGCAGTTCCTTGACCAGCTGCGCCCCGACCTTGCCCTCGCTCTGGATGGTAGCCACCCGGACAAAGTCCTTGAGCAGCTTCGAACCAGCCTCCTTCTGCAGGACGAGGGAGAGCTGAACGGCACGATGCAAGAATTCTGCAACGGCCTTGATGTCTTCTTCCACCATGTTACGAGATGTCAGGGCAGCAGTACCGAGACGGATACCGCCTGGCGTTTGCGCGGAGGCGTCCCCCGAAACGGCATTTTCTAAAAAGGATTTGACTCAACAAGTGGAGCAGGGCATGCGAAGATAGAACGTACTGTTGATGGTGATGCCAAGAAAGTCACACACTTTCTCGATTTTGCTACCGGTTAATCCAAGAGGCCTGAGGTCCCAGAGAACGAGGTGGTTATCAGTACCACCGGTCTGGAGCTTGTAACCACGTTCGACGAGGTAGGAGGCCAGCGTTCTAGCGTTGGCGATGACCTGACGTGCGTACTGCTTCCACTCCGGCTGGGAAACCTGGAGGAGTGCAGTCGCGACGGAGGCGATCGTCTGCAGGAAAATTGCATCATGACACGATAACAAGAGTTTAGGGACAGACGAACATGGTTGTGAGGGCCACCTTGGCAAGCGGGAAAGACAGCCTCGTTGACGCGCTTCTCGAGGTCTTGGTGGTTTTGACCGTCTTTTCTGAAGAAGATCAGACCCGCTCGTGGGCCACGGAGCGTCTTGTGACTAAAATCCATTCAGTCCCGGGGTCTGGATGGGAAATCGAAGCGTCGAGGACACTCACGTTGTGGTAGTGACGACGTCACAGCAGTCAAAAGGGTTGTTCAATTCCTGTGCGGCGATCAAACCACTCGTGTGAGCGATGTCTGCCATCAGATAAGCACCCTCTTTGTCGCAGATAGCTTTGAGAGTCGCATAATCCCAGTCTCGCGGGTAAGCAGAAGCACCACAGATGATCAAACGAGGCTTGAATATCTTGGCTTGCTTGTCCAAGGCTGCGTAATCAACGAGTTGCGTCGAAGGGTCGAGACCATAAGGGAAAGACTGGAAGTAGATCGAAGATGCGGTCATCTTCTTCTTCGCGGTCTGTGTCAAACCAGTAAGCCGGTGTGAGACAAGCCCGAGGGTATTAAAACATACGTAGTAACCGTGGGTGAGATGACCACCGTCGGGCAGTCCCAGTCCCATGAGTCTGTCCTGGGGTTGAATCAACGCCGTCAGGGCCGCAAAGCTAAGGAAAGCCGATCAGTCCTGTCCAGCCGAACCGCGAGCGACGTAACACACTTGGCAGTCTGAATGGGGTGGAAAAATGACGATCAGCTCCGGAGTGACTCGGGTCGAGCCGGTATATGGACTTACACTTCCAGAGTATGGCTGGACGTTGACGCCCCATTTTTCGGAATCGAGGTTGAACGCTTGCAAGGCCCGCTTGCGGCAGAGGTTTTCGAGTTCGTCGATCCACTCGTTACCACCGTAGTACCGGGCCCCAGGAAGACCCTCGGAATACTTGTTGGTCAAGATCGAGCCATTGGCCTCGATGGCGGCACGGCTGGTCAAGTTCTTTGGAAGGGTGTTGAGAACGAGGAACTTTTTTCTCGAGAAAAAAAAAACAGGTGGGAACGAACCTCTGAGGCAATGAGTTCAAGGCCAGAATACTGCCTCCAGGTTTCCTTGTCGATGATGTTCTGTACCTCGGGATCGATCTCGGCCAGAGGTGCGTACAAAACCTTGTTCTACGGCTGGCTTAGAAGTCATCGTGTGTGATGCAAAAGACGAGTACATACGAAGGCGGGCGTGTTTGCGGTGGCCATGGAGCGGAATCTGAGGAGGCCCTGCTTGCTGACGGGGAGGACGGCGGTGGGACGAAGAAGAAAACGGAAAGAGGGTATCATTTCGGAGTCACTTGTCGATAATTTGTCTCTAAATGCCCGGATAACGCCGACTACGCGTTTCTTGGAGACGACGACTCGCTCCGAGTGCAAAAGGGATCGTCGAGTTCCAGCCATCCTTGTAATCCCGGATCCGTCTCAAAATTAGGTCTCGTGTACGTATATAGCTCGCTCAGGGTAGCGTTCACACCGTGCCAAGCCATGCGCAGTCGACCCTACATCGTTCAGGTATGTGATTGCGCTCTAACATCCAGCAGCACCCCTACGTCGGATGAAACACCCATGTCGAGCATCAGTGCGTCTTTTTGAAGGACCCAAAACGTTTTCGGTTTCGCTTGGCCTCTATGCGTCTCATCACCTCTTGCTCGATCTCCTCCTCGCTGTCCGTGACCCCCATCGTGTACCATACCACAATCAGCATGCCGACGACAGCCGTGAGTACACACCTGCGTAGACAACACATCAGACGAGTCCTTTGGGATAGCCGTGAATACGGGGGTAAGCACACTCACCCAGTCATGGCCAAAATACCTTTTGGCAGCCAACCCATTATCTGTGGCCAAGGTCCCAAAGGCAGCCCAGACAAATCTGTCGCAGACGCATGGCCGGCAGCGTTTCCTGATTGAGGCACACCTAGCGCGGCACACTGTTCATACAAGGACGACGGGACCTGTCCTACAGCGCGTTCCTGGACCTGAAGTGGTGCCTCGATGAACTGGACTGCAAGACCAGCTTCGAAATGCCATTCGATGTGACCTAGCCGAAAGTGATTGGTTGTCTCACGAGTATGATCGGAAAAACGTACAGTGCAAAAGCCAAGCCCCAGGATTATCCGCAACGACCCGAAGCGTGGCGGACGCGCCGCCTGGAATGGTGATAGTGTCACGGCGCATTGGGTTGGCTTGCCCCTCGATCAGCGGAGGGTTCAATGTAGGGTCCGTCGAGTTGTATTGCTGGGCGCGGTTGACAATCTGGAATTTGTGACCATGCAGGTGGCTGAGACATGGAGATCAGCAACGAAACCGTGGTACGGTTGGAAAGAACGTTGTCGCACAATGGATGTGATCCCTTGTCTCCATTCTTGATAACGATGTCGACAACATCAAGATGATTGAGCATCATACTGTATGGTCCATATGCTTCTTGGACTGTTGCATTTTCGCCGAGAGTGAGAACGGACATGATAGCGGGCACGATCGGGGAGTTGTAGACATAGCCATTGAGCGTTCCACGGTTCGTGCCGTCATCCATGGTTTGGAATACTACCTCCAATTCAATGGACTGTGAAGCTACAGGTTGTGGGATCTGGTCGACCGGGACCAGTGCAGTATCGTTAGTCATGTAGTAGTTCTGTACAGGGCCCAGGTCAGTGATGTTTTGCACAGGGGCATATGTGATCGAAGAGGTGAGATCTATTTGGATGGGTCTCGGTCGTGCAATGCGAACGAGCCGAAGGTGGTACGCACTCGTTTGTAGCGTCGAGGGAACGTGGTCAAACATTGTGGTGTCCATGTTAGCATGGATCATCCAGTTGGAAGACGTATCGTTCCGAGCCTGAACGAGTATGGAGTAGCGTTGTGCAACAGAGATACTGAGCATGTTTGTCGGATATTCTTGGACGTCTGTCTATATGAATGACGGTGGTTAGCTTCACGGACGTCGTTGTCGGTAGGGTCAGAGACAATACTTACTCCGTCGGCCTCGATGATGCGCATGTGGTGACCGTCGATCCAGAAGTAGAATGCGGAGAATGCGGCCATGTTGACGATTCTCAGCCGATAGGTGCGGCCTGGAACAAAGGGTAGTGTCGCATTCTCGTTGAACCCCACCGCAGATGTTACGGGGGCCGGAGAGCTTCCCGCGATGGGAGACAGGTAGGACGAGTTTTGCGCAAAGTATATCAAGCCGGAACCTAAAGAACGGCACGGGTTAGAAGAGAAGGCGATAATGATAGAGCTTACTCGGAATAGGTTCGATGCCGCTCGGATCGGCAATGTTGATGAAGTTTTGGAATAGGACGGCGTGTTCTTGGTGGTACCAATCGCCCAGAATGACAGTGAATTCGTCGTCGTACTGGTATGTTTCGTTCGACGGATGCAAAACAAGGGGTGCACGAAAGCCGTCGACATACTGGCCCTGGTTGGATGACGGAACGACATGAGGTTGGCTTGGAAAGGATTGGCAAATGCACTCACGTATGCGTGGGCGTGAGCCCAGAAGGTGCCGTGTTGGCCAGAGGAGTCGATTGGCACGAGATAATCAAAGGTCTGACCGGGGGGAATGCCGCTACGGAAGGTGAGTGACACGCGAGGAGGGTACATGGTGGGACATACCACTGGGAGACCTGGGCGGCGCCGTCCATCCAGCTGGTGGAGTTGAAGAACATGCCATGGTGGTGCAGCGTCGTTGGCACGTCGAGGGAGTTGGTCACGTGGAGGAGGAGAGAATCGGATGTGTTGACGGAGAGAGGGGGCGGTCTGTGGATGGGGTCGCGTCAAGCCACTCTGGCGAGGTTCGGACTGCTTACGGCCAGGTGTCGTTCACGCCGATGACGCGACGGGGGAAGAGGCCGTCGGGATCTGCGTCCTGGACGTACGTGACGTTCCACCATCGTTCCTGGACGCCGGCCACGGCTGTGGTGGCCAGGGGGAGGAGACCGAAGAGGGAGCCGAGCATGGAGGGCGTCGGAGGGGGCCCTGCGCACGTCTGGCAGGGCTTTTATGAGGCGGGTATCAGATAATCAGATAAGATCGGACATCGGACATCGGACATGCGAAAATTATCAGATAAAGCGGCTCCGTCGGCTCAGCCAAGCGAACTCGAAATGTCCCAGAGTCTCTTCTCCCTCTCCATCTTCTTCGTCGTCTTCCGCGAGGCCCTCGAGACCGCCCTCATCATCTCCGTCCTCCTCAGCCTCGTCGACCAGATCGTCCCTCCGTCGCTCCCCGCCCACCCCAGCACAGACCCCGAGTCCAACCCCACCCCCATCACACCCCGCATCCTCAGAAAACTCAGGCTACAGGTATGGTCCCGTCTACAGCATCTCCGTCTCCCCTCGACGTCCGTCCCAGGTCGTCCTCGGTGCGTTGGTCGGCTTGGCTATTGCCGTCGCCATCGGTGCAGCCTTTGTCGCCATATGGTTCACGCAGGCGAACAACCTCTGGTCAGGCTCCGAACAGCTATGGGAAGGCATGCATTCTTCGCCTCATCCTGTCGAAACAGCCCTGATACATTCTCAGGCGTGTTCCAGCTGATCGCCTCCCTTATGATCTTCGTCATGGGCGTCACCATGCTTAAAATGGAGAATGCGCGCACGAAATGGCGCATAAAGCTCCAAAACGCGTTCGACGGCCATTGTAGGCATATCCTGGTCGTCCGAGACGCGCCTCTCACCTTCCTCTTCAGCGCGCGACCGCGACGCAAAAACCAGCAAATGGGTCCTCTTCATCCTCCCCATGATCACCGTCCTTCGCGAGGGCAAGTCCTTTCCCCCCACCATGCTCCATCGCTGACCTCCTCTCCCCGACTACCAACAGGTGTCGAGGCAGTCGTCTTCGTCGGCGGCGTCGCGCTCGCACAACCCGCTACATCTATACCTATCGCCGCCATCGTCGGCATCATCAGTGGCATCGTATGCGGAGTTATCGTGTACCAATTCGCCAGCCGAACAAGCAAGTATCTCGTCATCCCCTGCCAAGTCCTTCCATTAACAAACATCCAAAAACCCTGACAGCATTCAAAATATTCCTTATCTGCATGGCGAACCTCATCTTACTCATGGGTGCCGGCCTCTTCTCGAAAGCCATCTGGGCATTCCAAGAGAACGCGTTCATCCAGCTCATCGGTGCCTCCTCCGATGAAGCTGCCGGAACGGGTCCTGGCTCATATGACGTCCGAGGCAACGTTTGGCACCTCGATTGTTGCGCCTCGTCCTCGGGAGGTTGGTCCGTCTTTTACGCCATCCTTGGTTGGGAAAACAGCGCGACATGTAAGGGCTCCTGCTCCTTCCTCTTTGACCACATGATTGATCACGCCCGCCAGTGGGTAGCGTGCTGTCGTATGTATTTTACTGGCTGGCCGTCATCGCCGTGCTCGTGTACTACAAGTTCCGAGAGGTAAACCAGGCGGACCCCTGCTTGTCAAGTAACACGGTTGAAATCTTCTTTGATAGGGACGCACAAAGATTTTGGGATGGGAGTCGGCAAACGGAAAGCGCAGACGCCAACGACGCGAGGATTCCGTCCGAGAGATCACCGAGAGCCCGACAGAGAAGGATCCGCAAGCTGACCGTCCAGCCAAGTGATAGGCATCCACTCTGTCTCGTGTGGGCGACAACTAAGTGGGCTGGAGTTGGCGCGTAGGATATCTCGATACTTTTTTTTACCATTTACGAACTGTAGAAACATGCATCACCCGTTCTTCACAACATGCCACAGACTATCTGGACCGAGTTGATCGGCCGACCATGAGTGGGAGCATGCAAGATAACGATTTCCAGATACAGACAAGACACAGCATTGAGATGATTTGAACGGGGAGAGTCCATGCGGAAACCTTAAAAAATAATGCGAGATATTACCAAGATGAGTCCTCCAAGCGGTACATGGCGGGCTCTCAGACCTAGACCGATAGATCGAGCTTGAAGAGGCAGTAGAGCAGCGTCGCGCTCTTACAAACGGGACACTCCGACTTTGAAACGACGGCCTGCGTGATGCACCTAAGTAGCCGAAACCAAACCCTCGGTTCGTGAAAACGCCCATCACCCGCAAACGTGCGACACACACGCGTACCTTTTACAAAACAGATGGCCACATATCGTCGCAGTCATGTCCTCGCACGGATCCAAACGACAAATTCGGCAGTGTAAGCGGTGTGCCACGTTACTCGCACCTGTACTCGTGTGAGTCGCGTTCGCGTCGTCCGAGGTCGGCGTGCGTTCCTCGACGCGCGTAGCCACAGGCACAGGCACTACCATTTCCAGAGATTCAAGAGACGACGACGACGAAAGTCGTAGGGGAGTGCGACCCGACGATGGGGAACTCGCGCTGGTGGCGACCAATACTGCGCGGTTTTCACGGATATAGTCGGGTATTCCATCGGCCGAAACAAACACCACCGAGTGGCTGGATGACGTCGGAGAGCTCTGTGTGCTGTCAGCGTGTCAGTCAGCTAGTCCATATAGCGATGGTGCAAAAAAAAAGGGGGGCATGACCTTGCATCAAAGAACAGCTCTGCCGAAACGGAGGATGCGGGAGATAGATGTCGGGTATCGTTATTGATGGCAGTGTCGGTTGTTTCAAAGGCGAGCGACTGTAACCGACTTACATCGCTGCCATGTTCGGAGGGTGTTGGCGAGGGAGATGTATATTGGCGTGGGTCCACATCCGGGGGTTCCTCTCCGTCGATGACGCGCGGATTCACAGCTGCCTCATTTACATGTTCCATTTGGGGTGGCATGGGTGACTGAGGCGACAATAAAAGGGACGATCCCGTCTGCAATGGGCTATTGCAGACCTCGTCACCAGGCCCACCGAGCGCACCAACAGCTTCCGCAACAGATGAGGGTGGTATGCAATCGAGTTCCTCCAAGGGTTGTCGTGTGGCTTCCTCCCGATCCGCTCCGGGGGGTTGCTTTTCTGTTAAAGGAGACTCCACATCGGGACTCGCCTAATTTTACAAAACCGAGTTAGCACGATGCCAAGCTACTTATGATCTGGCACTGACGTTCACGTTGCCATCTTCCATGTCGTCTTCCATCTCCGTGCTTGGAGCGTGCACGTGCCTAACATGCTGTATGGGATGTAAGAAACGTGTGTATCACAATGGCGCGGCAATCACACAAACCTCGTCCATATCGGTTGAATTTCTCCTGCCAAGGCCGCAGAATGCACACGATGGGTGTGCGGAAGAATCCGCGTAATGCGCCTCGAGACTGTCCTCCTCGACAACAATGCCGTCGCATTCCCAACAGACCACGACTGGGTGGTCCGATTCCACGTGCTGACAATAGATTCCATGTCAGTTTATAGCAGCACTCGTCGATGATTTCAAATGGTCGTGAGACTGAGATCCTTACCGTGCAAAGGGCAAGATCGTCAGCAAAGGACTTGCCACACTTGCCACACGTTGGATGACAGAGCAAATGATCCTGCAGCATCTCATCCGAGCAGCACCGAGTCAGACAGAGGTGACATGAGAAGGACTGAAGATTCTCTATGTGTTCCTGAAGTGACAGCCCGTCATTGAACTGAGTGTAGCATACCGGGCAATGGGGTCGGAACATGGCCGCACGGAAAGCGCAAACGTGATCCCGAAAAGCCTCTTCAGTTTCAAAGCCCTCAAGGCAAGGTGTACACTGGAAAACAACGTTGCGGTGATCCACAGAATCATCCTTGTGTTTATCACCAGTGGAGACGACATTCCCCGCATCATCTAGTACGAGCTTGTCTGTTTTCAACGACAGGGAAGACGTTCGTTGACATATCGAGCACGTGCAGGGCTCGAGCGAATGTGTGCAGGGGCGAGGCTGCTCAATGGTAGGCCCTTCGCCAGGTGCATATGATGTGGGAGAAATTCCGCTTGTCGAGCGAAACATTTCTCCTTCGTCCAATGCCGGATCTGACGAATGAGAAGGAGAAGCGGGTGGCTCTGACCCTTTATCTGCGCCTTGGGTGACGGCAGAGGTTGATAACACCTCATCGTCGTGAAGTGCGTCAATGTCGACGGGAAGTGTTGGGCGGTTGGAGGGTACCCATGTGGGGTACGAGACACCATTGGCAGGGTTGTAACTGCAGGAGTTCTCGTGTACATCCTTGCAGTCTTGGGTAAAGAACGCCATTATACAATAATTGCACTCGACGTGGGGCGTGGTTTCCTCATGCTGCCGGAGTGCTTCCACCCGGGTGAAGCTCTCACTGCAGAGCTTGCACTCAAAGTGGTGCTTGGCCTTTCGATGGGCCAAACGGCCGACATCCGTGGTGAATGCCCGATCGCAGTGTTCGCACTCGAAGGGGGGATGTTTGTCTTTGGTGTGTTGCTCGAGGGCGGTTTTGGACTGCAGCTTCTTGTGACACTTTTCACAAAGATAGGTAGTAGCCGCGTGTCTACCGGATTGCGTGTGCTGAGCAGAGGGGTAGTCAAGTGGGTACCACGGGCGATCTCGGGAGTCGGAAAGAAGGTACGGACCATTCGGACGGCTTCGTCGTCCTTGAAAAAGCGGCCGGGACACTGGGCACAGGAAGGCATTGTTGTCAACGCGAGCGGGGGCGAGAGATTGATAGCGTACAGCACAAGGGTCTCTTTCGCACGGTTCGAGCCACGCTACATTCGTCTCCGGGTGACGGGCGTAGGACAAGGAACTGTGTGAGCTTCCCATAATAAGTAACGTCCTGCAGATCGTTCTGTCGCCGCTTCCGCAGCTAGATTCAATCAATGCATGATTCTTTTTCACCTTGGCAGACATGCAATTTATGCTGATCTCTACTTGAAGACGTGAAACTATAGGCTCCCCCGAGGGCAGAGGGTGAGTACTTCGATATTGGTGGGCTGATTCTCGTCATCCTGGTTACCGAGGATACGAGAAGTGCATCATCGACTGGGTATCACGTGACGCACGACGCGTTCCCGGACACTGAGTCGGCCAGATCGATGACTCGTCTCATACAACGGCCTCTTCGACAGACAATCATGCCAGTAAACAGTACGCTCTAGTCCTTCTTACGTCGCCCAGCCGCTGTTAGTCTATCCGTCTGGGTTCCCTCAGCTGAGACGGCCGCCAGACTTGAAGAGGAGGACCGTAGTCTGGGCGAGGAGTCTCAAGCCTTCAACTTGAAGAGGGCAACTTGAGGCTCTCGAGATCTCTGCCGCATCGGTCTCTTTCAATTGTCTGGTTACCGAGGAATCGCCTGGACACATTCGTCAAATGCTCAGTTTCCTTTTCTGACTCCATGCCCACCACCACTGGTATTCGGACCAGGACCTGTCGTCGTCGGTGTGGTACAGGGAATTCGGTACCCTCACCAAGTCGGGCATTCCGCGTTTGAGCCTCGCCTGTCTGTGCTGAGTACCTTTGCCACAGCAGCAGGAAATCACTCATATACACTTTGTACTCCGACGGCGTGTTCTACATTATTGTGGATCTCGCACTTCCGGTAAGTGCCTGCGATGGCCACTTACCATGTCCCTGACGAAATTGGATATTCCGCACAGGTGGAATACGTTGACATACTGAACTTCTTTCTTTCTTTCTTTTTGAAACTTGGGCTAATCATTGCGGCGCTCAAGACCCAAAATCGCACTTCACGATGTCCTTGCATCAAGGATCATTTTCAATCTACGCAAACATGCGCGCACTGTCAAGTTGATGATGCCACAATGACGGCAAGTATCATGCCCGTAAGCACAATGGAGTGCCGTGTGCCCTCAGAAACGGAGGTATTGGAATTGGAGGAAATAGGTTCGCGTTTGCAACCGTTTCAACATGACTCTGGTAGGTAGGGTGTGAGTCGGTAAAACCGATTACATCGAACGGAATGTGTCAGATCGGTATCTTGATCACATCGCAGTACTGTCTACTATCATTTCATGATGTGCTAGCACGGCTCACACACCCTCATTAATCTTACCACAGCATTTTAATCAGTCACGGAACGCACACCACCTCACTGTACGATAGAGAGCGCCCAGAAAGGAAGTAGGCCTCAAACAGTAAACGAGGACAAAAAAAAACCTACCGCGATTGTTTACCGAATGAAGCAAGCTGCTTCACTCTTCAGAACTGCCTAAGTAACGTACGTACCATGTAGATCAACTCAAGGGGCTTCGGGCCAGGGTGATCGGGTCCAATGGACAATGTATAATTGGACTCGACAAGACAGCCGTCGGGCCATTGTGGTCGCATCATGGTGACGATCTGAATTTAAATCTGGCCGCCTATCTGCTTCAAGACCTCGAGAACTCCACGTCGGACACACACAGGCGACAGCGTTCGATGACACGATAGAATGGTATACTAACAATCGACGCGGCGTACTTACGTCTCGATTTTGACAGAGAAAATATAGATGGATCCTGCGCGATCGAGGGCAACGAGGACGATGTCAGCAAAAAAAATACGGTATACGCGAAATTCATGTATGACCTACTGGTAGTAGGTCGACCTCAGCTTGTGGCACGACGAATGATGCCAAATGTCGAACAAGCAGCCACCGTATAAACCCCCCTCCGCTACCTTGAAGTAGCCCAAGCCGTACCGAAGTGGGGAAGTTGACTGCGACTCCTTCTGACGACTCGAAACCAGTGAAGGTATCAGGGTCCGCCTCATCATCGTTGAAATTTGTGGACGGAGTGTCGTTTCCGATCATCGCGAGATCACGATCGACAGATGCAGAGAAGTGGTGTGAATTATCAGATTATTCACTACCGCTCATGCTGAGTCGTCGAGAACCGTCGCCAAACGAGATCAGGCGAGCGTCACGATACAATATAATTCATACATCGGCATCAGCCATGTACATACATTAAAACCGCAGGATATCGTGACGCATAAATGACAGTAAAGTTGGGACTTGGGGACGGGTTACTACACCATGTTCAAGCTGACGTATCAATGCGGAACAGACAATACAGCAACGTCGGTGCCTCACAAACAGGACAACGTGCGTCTTTCATAACGGCCGTAGAAATGCACCTGCATCCAATTCAGAACGCGCGGGTAGGGAGGAAATCATTCAAGACCACACGTACTCGTAACAAAACAAGTGACCACATGTAGTCGTCGTCGGTTCTTCGCAGTGATCTTTATAGCAGGACCTGCAGTGATACGACGGCGAAGGCGTCCCATTCGACCGTCTGTTGTATGCGTGGGGGGACACATGATTTGCCTGGCTATTGGTCCACTTTCTAGTCGGACGCCTCAGAGCCGAAAAACGTGGTAATTTACTGATACCTGAATTGCAGATCATATATAATGATTTACACGTGAAAGGCAGAGCGAAGACATACCGTTCATCTTCAAATTACCCGCACCTGGTCGAGGGAGTACAACCGGTGGATCGAGGGATGAATCACTCGACGTGGAATGCCTGTCCCATCCAGAATCCAACATAATATTATCGTCGAACCGCACCTCACGCCGGCGTCCTCGTTCACCTATAGCAAGTCCCGTGGAAGATATTATGGGCGATGGAATACCAGGACTATGAGGTATTGGACGAGATGGTTCTTGCGCCTGATGTGTGAGGGACAGATATGCCCGTGCCTCGCGTAGGTACTCTGGCGTCATGCTCGCGGAGACGCTGATGCCGGCCGACTCGGGAGAGATAGAGCTGGGACATCCCGAGTTACTAGAATACAATGTCAGCAAAACATCCCGTCTGTGACGCGAAGGAATCTGAACACGACCTTGCGCTACCAGTTACCTGTGTCGAGCTTGGAACCAGCAAGCTCAACTGCGGGACGGCATGATCAGACGTTGCAGTCTGACTTACGGAAAATGTGCTGCCTATCCCCTTGGATGAAGATATAGAACGGAGATGAGGCGAGGATCTTCTAGAACCCGTATCGCTTGTCATCGTCCAACCCGATGAGGACGACGGTGATGCGGCACCCGGATCGGGTAATCTAACGACGGGGGAGATCAACGGAGGAGAACGCGTAAAGGAACTGCTAGAATTGCTATCCACGTCATCATGTTCCCCCACAGTCACCGCGATGCTGCTAACCCCTTGAGACAGTGGAAACAATGAGGGCGGTTCAGGCCGTGGGCTGAACGGGCTATCGGAGTCGACCGATTGAATTGTCGCCAAGCTAGATATGAGAGGTGTCCCAACTGCCGGAAGCGTCGACAAGGGAGAGTGGTTAAACTCGGGAGATGCCTTGATATCTTCGCCAGCGTCCAGAGAAAGTGATTGGAGGGTCACGTTCCACGGCTGTCCATCAGTAGGAGATCGCTGTTCAACAGAGAGGGTAGAACTGCGCGAATGCGACCCAAATGAGCCACCGAATTCAGCAGTTACCCTTTGAGATCTAGGACTAGAGTAACCACTCAGACTGGGGGGTAAAGGGATGAATGACGCATATGGGAGATTCGCACTACCCTCGAAGCCCCAAACAGGGTCGAAGGCTCGAGCATTTAGTAATGGACTCTCGAGATCATCGAGGGGCATCTTTTGCTCGCGGTCGGGCTCAACAGCCAAAACATCAGAATGTCCCTGGTCACCGAAAGGTGGACGGTGGACTATGAAAAGATGCTAGAAAGTGGAAGCAAGGTTAGCACTACGCTATTCATATTAAATTCTGGGTCTCACGTATTGGTACGCATCCACGTCAGTAAACCTGGTATTGCAATCTTGGCATTTCGGATGATTGAAAAAATGTTTGATATGATTCTGTAAGATATCCGGGGTCTCAAAGTGCCATTGGCACAGGTAACAATGACACTCAGGATGTGCAGAAGCGCCATGCTGCACGATTAAGGTCAAGGGAGAACCAACGGCAAGTCTTATCACTTACGTCCGTGTAATCGAATTGATCTTTGAACCCAATACCACATTTCTCGCACTTGGGATGTCTCGGCGAACTCAAGTAGTGAATAGCGAGTCCTTCCTGATCGAAAAGTTCACCCTCACATACATGACAAGCGATGCGTGGGTGGACTTCATCGACGTGCTGCGAACCCTGATTAGTATTTTCATTCTCACCTTACTCAAGTGTGACACTTACGGCGGTATACGTGTCGTTGTTCTCAAATCCAAGATGACATTTTTCACAGTAAGGGTGGATGTTGCTCGGGGAGTCCTTGTAGTGTTCAAGGAGCTGGTCTTCCTCGGCATAGGCCAAGCCGCATGAGTGGCACGCGTAAGGGGAGCGATGCTGCTCCAGGTGCTCCTCCAACGTTCTCATGTCCATATAGATGCCATCATGGCAAATGGGGCACGAATGAACTGTAACGACGTGGACGTCGAGTTCCGTTTGGGATAAACAAGTCTCATAGCAGACGTCGCACTGAAAGGCGGGGCGGCGTTTCGTGGCTACATGGGCTTCTGCACCAGGCTCCGCGGAAGCTCGGAGAGAGCTCGGCTTTGGGCTGGGCTGCGGAGAAGCAGCATGGACTAAATTCATATGCTAATGGGTCCAAGTGAACATCGGGAGCCCCCTTAACTCCGAGTCTCGAGACTTACCACGAGTAATGCGTTATCATCCTCGAAGCCGAGCCAGCAAGCGACACAGACTGGATGGTCATTATCTGCGGCAACAAAGTGAAGCTTGTGCTCCTCCTCTGTCTGGTACCGCGTCCCGCACTTCTTGCATAGAATAGGATGGGAATGTTCGATCATGTGATCGGACAACGTTTGGGCATCTCTCAAAATACCATCTTGGCATACGGCACACGAGTGTATGGTGTCAACGTGTTCTTCGAGCGCGGCCGTTGAAGGACAGAAAAAGTGGCAAATAACGCACTCCGGCCCCCCTGGATGCTTTGCAGCCATGTGGGCTTGCAAGCCCGCCTGACCTTTAAACGGTTTCTTGCAAAGATCGCAGATAACTGGCGGATTGGAAGGAACATTCTTGTTGCTCGCAGGCTGAGGCTGAGAGCTCGCCGGAGGAATGACAGCTGGACTGGAGCTTCTCTGGGAAGTGAGGATGGCGTCGGAAGCGATCTCCGCCTGACGACTGCTCGGTGGAGTCTTTTGGTGCGCTTGCTTGAAGTGGTCATTCCACTCGATGAGGGATGATGATAAGTAACTGCACTTTGAGCATGAAATCTTTCCATGAGAGGACCGATGCGTTTCCAGCTCAGTAACAGAGTCAAAATTTGCTTGGCACTCGCTGCAGCGGTGTATGACACGCTGCTCGACCACGTCCAATTCGTTGGTCGCCGCATTGCCGTTCACGGCAGTTGAATATGCAGAGACTGCACGAGACTCTGATTGGTGAGTAAGTTCATCGGAGCTTGAGAATTTTGGGGAGGACGCCGAGCGAGGCGGATAGTGTCGTTTAGCACTCTGGTGGCTAAGCAAACCGCCTGGAGTGGTGAACTTCTTGTTGCAGATGAAACATTGGGTAGGGGGGACGAGTTGAGGAGGACGTCCTACGGGTTTAAGAGGTACCTTCGAATGTACCTCCGAGATATGCTAGAAAGCGGACAAAACGTCTGACCATGGTGGCCCCTGACGAGCAAGTAACCAGCTTACATTCGTCAATTCGCCAATTTCGACGAACGAAGGCTGGTCGCCAGTCGGGCAAAGCAGGCAAAGGGGCATAGGTGGTAAGATCGCAGTGTTTGTGGCGGCTATGCTCACCCCAGGTCCAGTCTTATAGGAGACCGTTGCCCCAACACACGACTTCGCCGCGTGTTTTGGAAGGGCTGCTCACCTCACTTCGTCAACTGACCCAGATGCGGATTTGTGTGTCCAGAAGCCATAGCAAACAGCATGCTTTTCCAACGCGTACTGCAGAAATTCCTTGGCTATCGACCAGACCAAGCGGCAGATTGAGATCCGGTTCCCCCCTTGCGTCGCGCGAGGTGGGAATCACCCGGTCCTTAAAAGTAATTCGTTTAATGAAAACGGGGGTCTGCGTGGTGGAGCTTCGGGACGAATTCAGATTCTCTAGCCGAAAAATTAATGACTAGTGGTGGTATCGCCATTCCGAAGTCGAGCCAGTACTATTTGCAGGATCCACCGGGCGTGTTAAAGACAGCTCGAAGTGCTCCACTAAATTTTGCTCTCGGACTTCGATTGTTGGTCCTCCGAAATAGTCGAGTAAAAAAAAAGAGGGTGACCTGGTCCGGTCGGCCGCAAATGTCAAGTTCGAAGATCGATTGGAAGGGACTGCGAACACTGATCGTATCATTTGTTTGGAATTTGCCGGTAGAGTTTGAACTTTCAAGACCACCGAGTCGTTGAACCCATCGTCGAAAGCTCACAATTCGTAGGTCGACGTTGTCTGAGTCGTCTGGGGCGCAGTGTTCAATCGATATGACTGTCCTGCTCACTCCTGCGTCTTCTTGGGGCATCGCCTACGACTTCCTTGCCCTGCCAGACCGACTTCTATCGACCGACGATCAGCAGGCTGAGCAGATCAAAATGGAACGATTCAAGCCTGATTTCTTGGGAGTCTTGAAGAAGAGAAGCAAGCACCATCATCAAGTGACACCCTACCGTGAACAGTTTTCCGCAGAATGAGCTTTGAAGACATCTCTCAGAGAGATGCAGGTTCGTTTCATTATTTCATTAGGAACCGCCACACGCGATCTTTTACTTTATCACAAATCTCAGGACCCTGCACCACATGCTCTTACCCCGCACGTTTGTGCTATCGCAACAGAAGATGTCCCTGGGGAGAGCTTTGCCAACCTCTCACTGACATGACCATTGCTTTCTGCTGCCAAATGCCACCCTCGCCCCAGAGCCCAGGCAGGCGTTCTGTAAGATGGTTGCGCTTTTAAGGGTCAAGCCCCAGATCTCACCCTTTCACTATATCCGTATCCATCGTCTCTGGCTCGTTGCCCGACGCGGAGTGGGTGTTTCTTGCACTAAACAACCCGTCTTCGCAAAGCCCATCTTGATACAGGAACACGTATCAAGACGGACTTTGTGTCCAGCTGGTATGCAAGAATGGCGCAGTAAGACAATGATAAGGCATAGCCATCGTGCCATCGTAATTATGTATCTCACACCCAAACCCATATCAGCTCAATTACGCTCCAGACTTGTGCAATGCTGGGATCTTGACCGATACCGATGTCTTCGAGGGATGTGCAAATCCCCATTGATGAGAACATTCTTACTGCTCAGCTGCTCACTGTGACCAGCTAGACTTCGATGAAGACCGACTTTGATTTCATCCGAGCTATATGCGGGCGCAATGATGGCTTGCACAGACTGGGCTGCAACGGATGAAAGTGTCCAATCTCAACCGAGGACTCGGGCCTCCTGATATCTGCTTCGCAGCTGTCATCAGTTATCCATCCGGCCACCTTCAGAGCTGTGACATTCACTTCTCATACCGTCACCCCACGAGTTCGGCGGTTTTTTTATGAGGATGTGATAAAGGCGGTATCGTCGAACCGGCTAACAACCTCAAAGGTATAGACTTTAGTGAATGCAGCGCGTTTGCGCACTTGGATCCGAGATTTTAGATAGGAATTTCAGGTCCCCACCCACGAGCGCAGTTGTCGATTGGCATTCGGGAATAGATACCTTGAAAGCGTTATATCTTTACATAAATACAGTACTGGTACTTTGCTTCATAAATCGGACAGGAGACTACTAATCGTGTCCGTGACGTAGCTTAGTCGATGAAGAATTTGTAGGCCGCTCGCCATGCTTTATTCCCACCTCGCTCGATGACATCCTGTAGGACGAGGTAAGCATCCGAGATTCTGAGGACTTTGACGCTTACCCCATGGCAAGGGATTATCCGGTCAAACTCCCAGGAGGCCACCCTCTGTGCGTCGCGTTTCATCGCTCTATGGATAATGTGAACTTCATATCCAGCCAAAAGCCAACGAAACAGGCATTGATTCAAACTCACTCGACGTCGATGGTGACACCTTGAATGACCTTTTGATGAGCCCATGATTCCGGTTTCAAAGTTGCTTGAGGAATCCATTTGGAAGCTTTCGAGTACTAGGGACAGTTAAAGTAGACCACTCGACGAACGAACTCATACCACCCACTTGTTCAGTTGCTGGGAGATTGAACAACAGGTCTGCTTGAATCAGAGACCTGGAAGCAATGTGAAGGAATGCAACATCTTTATTTCTGAAGCCAGGGAAATAACTAAAAGCTGTCTGAGTCCGCGTTCGGGTAATCTGCTTTTTCCTGGTGGACGCACCAGTGCTTGATCTTTGAAACAGAGTTAATTATGAATCCAGGGTACGCCAAGTTAACTTACATCTTCTTCAAAGCCATACTGCGTGTTGGGTGGATCGCGACCCCAGACTGAGCACAAGGTCGTAGTTCACCTCGCTGCACCACAATGAGAGCAGGTACTCACGTCCGTCAAATGGAAATGATTTTTCGTTCATCCTTTTGATCGTATCTTCCACTCCAATGACCTTGGCATTAGGGTACGCCATTTTAAACTCTAACAGATAGAGATGGTGGACAGCATCCGGATTGATGATGTACCTGGGCATGTGTAAAGACGACAAAATAACAGCATCCAAAAAACATACTTGACTGGGCCGAGCTCATTGATCTTGGTTTTCGTTTCGTGGTCCAGAGGGGTCGAAGCGAGCACCCAAACACCACCGTCTCTTAATTTGACAGCCGTCGATCTACCACCGATAGGAAATACGCCGTATCTAGCGAACGGACTAGAGGAGGTATGAATTGGTCGGTTCGTTCATTCGGTGTAGAACAAACCGGGAGAACGTCCAAACGTCCTTGACAACCTGTTTCATTACATCGTAGTGCAGGAAATCAATCGAGAGCGGGGGATGTTACCTCGCGGATAACGGTATCTCCCATGCTTTCTCTAGTAATTTCTTGACTGGAAAATTCGGTGGAAACCTTCTGAGGTGGAGGTTGTGGTGCGGCCCAAGTGCGGCGAGGTGGAGGGGAGGATATACCTCGCGATGATGACGTCAGACCGCAAGCTAAGACACGCCCGGAAAACGTGAAAGATGGCGGTATATTTATCCGAGGGTAAGTATGTAGTAGTCCGAAAGTGAGTGCTATGTTTTTACATACGCGTAAGCCGGCTGAAGAGCAAAACGTGGTAATACACTAATGGTACTAGTTGAGGACCTGGCCATTGGGTGCACTCTGGTAAAACGTCGGTGAATCATAAATGAACGCATCGAGCTCCGAATCAGAACCGCTATCATCTCCGGAATCGTCTGAGTAATCATTCGATTTGTAGATGTGAAAGACGTCCGTAAATGGCGTCTGGGGTGTGTCGTTGGAGTTGTCCGTCGACCGCGCGATGATGGATGCCACGCGCTCCTCCAGCTGCTGGCTCGGTACCAAAACACGGAGGTGCGGTTTCGTGTTCTGGAAGAATTCACTCAGCTCGTGGAGGTCCTGGACTAACACGCCAAGGTCCTCGTCCAGCGTGTCGGCGAATGACATGATCTGCGAACGTGACTCTAGATCGATGTACGATGGGCGGAGAACACCGATGCACGTTTGTGCGACTGCCATCATGTTGTTCCTGCAGATAGATCTCCGGGATTTGACTCGAGAGATACACCATCCCGAATCTTCAGGAACGCCAAAGATTTCTCCTTCGTCTACGGAGGCAGCATTGACTGAGGTATGCATGCTCATCCGAAGAACATTGCGCGAATTTTGTCCCCCGGACACCTTTGTCGGCTCTTCAAGAACGTCAAGTGCTTGAGCAGCCAGGTCACCCTCGACAAGTCGCAGCAACGGCATGAGGTGTTCGGTCGCGAGTGTGTGGTGTGTGCTTCGCGGGTCACGTTGCTGGAAGAACACCTTCAACACTTGCATCGTGTGAATGCGCACCCAGTTCTCCTTATTGAGCACCAGGCCCAGAAGGAGCGCGGCGATATCCGACCAGCGTGTCGCCGAATAATATTCGCGAAGCCCAGCGATAGACTGTCGAAGGAAGTCATCCTTAGTACGGAAGCGATTCTTGACGAAGGAGGTCATGATGCGAGAGATGGTGTCCCGGCCTTCTTGTGAAGCAAGGTTGGCGATGGAAGTACAAAAATCATCGAGGACAGCATCACGATTGTCGCCAGACATGGAATGCAAACACCACGGAAGGGAGAGGGCGAAAAGATCACAAACACGACGGTCGGAGGGTTCAATGAGTCGGGAGTCTGAGATTCTTGTGAGCCGCTGAAGTGCCGCGAAGGTGTCAGCCATAGTAGTGGCCGAGCGTAAGCCACTCAAGAGGCATATCTGTAAACTGTACATGTCGTTCCAAGACTCTGGACGCTGAGCGAGTACTGATTCGACGAACTCCACGTTGTCTAAATCCAACTTGCCAAGTAACACGGTAAAGAGTTTGACCGCTGCGGCGAATTCCGATTCAACAACTGTCATGAGACATGATGCTGTGGCCCAGAAGAGACGGGGACGGAGGGCAGGATTGAGATCATCCGAAGCCACAGCGACCGTGAGCGTAGACACGATCGCCTCAGCAAAGTGGTGAAGCTCGGTTTCATCGTCACTGATGGTAGAGCACAAGCAACTAAGTATATGCCCAAGGACGTCTTGAGAGAGAGGGACCTTCAGCAACCGGAAGACCTGAAGAGAGCGTTTGGCGATGCCGCGAATGTGGCAATGTTCGACGTAGGATATAGATAACGCAGCTAGATTCTTCGCCAGGTCCGGGACGAATTGCCCAATGACGGACACCACTTGATCAACGATGTACTTCATGCGTGGCATAACTACCTCCTCCGCATCGCTATCCGACCAAAAAAGAGAATCCCCTTGGTCCTCCATGGTCGCGATAATTGAGAGCAGAGACGCTCGAGCAAGTTGTCCCACCTTGTCAGTGGCCGATGGGTACCGGGGTACGCAAGCTCTCATCAGTTGAAACAGCATACTCCGTGCAGCTGATCGCAACATCGAGATCCTGTGATCCAGATGAGATAGGACGGCCGAGAGGATGACGGGTATGTGTTCGTGGTTTGTCCACATGCGTTCGAGGGAGACAGAGCCAATATACACCATTGCATACTGAGCGGGACCCAAGAGTTGGCGGGGCTGATCGTCCGCGAATAACACGTCGAGATCAGACCACAGCTCGAGTTCCTCCGGAGTCGGTTGCTCAAGCCGGTGCTCAAATGTAGGTAGCATCTTTTCTGGTCCGCAAACACCGCATAGCTCCTGTAAGATCTGTACACCTGCCGCTGAACGAGACAAACACGCAATAACCTCGGAGGCACACTTGACAAAGGCATTCGTAGCGACCTTGAGGGATTCGTTGATCAGGAAGGATGCGACCGCTCGCCCGGCTAATGGGTCTGGCGCCTCAACAAGCCGAGCCCAAATCGCCGCGATTTGCTCGGGTTGTGCATGACTAAAACGCTTGGTAAGAGCGAGCAAGTGATACACAGCCAGGCTGCCCTTCAATGTCAGGGCCAACTTCGACGTGTCAGGCGCACTGATCTCCAGGTTTGGTATCCAATGTTCCAAGCCTTGTAGCATGAGATGACAGACTCTTTCGTTACCAAGGCGGTGAACACGTAAGAGTAGTGCTGTAACCTCTGTGAGGATATCGAAGGCTTGCTCTGGATGCTCCCCTGCAAGACATTCTCCAAATAGTCGATGGGCTTGAAGATAAACGCTAGGGGTATCGTTGGCCACCATGGTTTCGAGCTCGGCCATGGCAATCACGCCTGCGGACTGCTCATGAATGGCTACAATAATGTTGAATGCGTGCCGTCGCATCGTGGTGTTTCCATGACATAGGTTGGCTAATCCAAGGCAGGCAACCTGCGCAAATGTAAATGGGTGGCCTGATACATTGCAGATCACATCCATGATGGTCTCGAAGAACGCGGCACTGCTTAGTGTGATGGTCGTGGAATCACAGAACCCTCGGCGAAGGACGTCTACCAGTAGATCTGCGCCAGGATGAGGCAAGATGAGGAGAGACCGTAATGCTTTTCTGAAAGGAGATAACAAGTCAAATGTGTTAAATGCAACTTTCACGACGAACAGGCGAGCTTACTTAGCACAGGTCACCAGTGGGGTTTGGGCGTCTTCAAACACAGCATGAATTCGATCCAGAATCTGAGCAGCTTCGAGCGGCTTAGGAGGATCTGGGGTGAGACGTTCGGTCGGAGAGTTCAATTCGAGGGTGTCGGCCGAACGATAAGCCTTTTGCTACAGCATCCTGAGAATAAGATCTTGTACTTCGGAACAAATCACAACTTACACATAGAGACGACATGGCGCCGACAGACGCATGTGACAACAATTTAGTCTCGTGTTGAAATCGCTCGCCAGCATCTGCCTCCGCCTCAGGATCTTTTATGGCTGCGGCAGCAGCCCTTTGCATCAAGATGAACCTTGTTTTGGCGGATTCGTTCTGTGGACCATATTGACACCATTCTTCACACGTACGGTATAAAGAAAGATGGATGTTGGAGGGGATGCCGTCCGCCTCAGGAAGATCCTCCGAACCATCGAAAAGACGCTCAACCAGCCCGCAAAAATAGCGCCGCAGTCGCTGTAAAGAGTAATTATCACGATTTTCGTGCGCAAGTAGGAACGCTTGTGTATTCCTAACGAACTTGAGCGCGTGTGACAGAGCATCTTGTTTGCTCGACGACTTTAGAGAGTGAAGGTACGGGGCGGTGAGGTAGTAGATCCGACCGACTGCTGAATGCAGACGAGCTTGGCGACGAGGGCGGATCCCAGTAGTAGATGAACCTGGTTTGGTGCGACCTTCGTCATAAAATTGACGAGACGTAAAGAGATTGAGATCCTCTAGGAGTTGAGGATACCCTTCGAGAGGAAATGCACTGATAGCCAATACAGCAGCATCTCGGAATGGTGTATAGTCCGCGTCCAAGAATGGCGTCAGGTGCTTAAATAGGTAGCGCGTCGTCGACATTCGCTCGCGCTCAAAGGTTGCCTCCGAAGGCGCACGGGTGTGCTCGCGACCCGCCTGTGTCATCGCAGGTCGATTGTCCGACACCGCTGCAGTGGAACAAAGAACCCTAGTCCAGATGTACCACTGATCGATAAGAGTCATATTCTCCTTTACCAGCTTGTACCCTTCTCGCTCTGTCGGGCGGGAGGATTGCATGCGGCCACAGGAAGATATTCCAGCAAGTCGGAGCATTGTTGGGTGATACCGTGATGTCGCAGCTTCGACGACAGCCCTACAGTTTGGAATGAGCTTGCCACAGCTTGCCAACGAAGCCCGCATGAACGCTGGATAGACGAAGCGCCATATTTTGCGATCTTTCTCTACGGTGCTATCCGCGATTCGGAGAAGAACGTCTGACTTCGTGGACCTCCTCCATTGCTGAAGACGATCTAGCTCGGCGCGATCGAGTAATTCGTCGAAACCCTGAAGAAGCGGACATTCCTTCGTGTCGTTCTCGAACAGTGATGAATATAAGGATGAGAAGGGAGTAGGATCATTGGCCGAGGTGCCCTCAGGAGCGAGATCCTTGCAAAAGGGAATGAGCGAACGTACGAGCTTGACACCAGCAGAGCGGATGGCCATCGATTCATACGAAAGGAGGAAAAGAGCGCCGAGTGCAATCTCCTCGGCCTGCTGAAGAACAGCGTGCATATCGCTCCCAGCCAGGTCCTGCTTTGGCTTCTGGGAGAGCCCGGTAATCCATGTATCCACCACACCAGTCCAGAGGTTTAATAACCTTGCACTTTCGAGGAGAATCCGATAGCCAGTTCCCTCCCGTTCAACTTTTTTAGGGTCAAACAAGAACGCAGTGAAGCATCTAAGCACCGTTGGCGCAAACAGCGCGTCTTTCATGAACCTTCTCAAAGCTGCCCCTGCAACCTCACCCACCCGCGGCTCGACATGCACGACGCCACGTAAAAGCATATCAAGCGCGTCGAGAAGAGAGATCGACGAGGTGTGTAAGCATCGTGGCCATGATTGATAGCACGTCTGCAGGATGCTGATGTGTGAAACTAGGTGGTTCGGATACGCGAAAGCTCCCTCTGGATGCCGACGGATAACCAAATTGTGGGATTCCTCGAAAGACGGTGTGCTGCCAGACGCAGAAGAACGCGCCAGTGACCATTGTTCGTCAAAGACAGACAGATGACCAACCGCCTTGAAACATGCTTGTGCAATAGTAGATGTTGCGGCACCGAAACGGTCGACGAAGTCCTGAATCCCGGGTTTCGAGAGCACCGAAGCCGGAAGAACATCTGAAGAGGAAGGGTAATCATCCCATGAGGGTATCGCCGAAAAGTCCGTACTGGACGGCCATGTTGGCGTCGGTTCCTCGCGTTCGAGGCCATGTAATGTCAAGAGGGTCGCCTGCACCAAGATGCCAACACGCTCAGGGGCCAACGTGCCGCTCGCACTAGTAGACTCTCGCAGAAGCTCCATGCAGAAGTCGCGGCCATACTCGAAATGACGGGAAATGACAAAGTGGACAACACAAATGAATGGTTCGAGATGTTCTTCGGGTGGAAAGACAGATGGCCGTCCCGCAGGAAAGAAGTGCTTTAGGAGCCCATCTAGTTTTGATGCGCTGGTTGATGCAGGCTCTTGGCAACGGTAAAGATATGTCCAGATCAAGCGGACTATCCCATTCAGAATGGGAATGCGGTACGGTTTGTCCTATGAAATGGGCATGTGAGCACGGCAAGATTGAGCGATCGAAGCAACTCGAGACGACACCTTCAATTTACTGATCCCATACTCAAAACACGCCATCCAGTGTTTTAGGAAGAACTGATGCGGTGCCACGCATAGCGCTGTAACTGCCAGTGGATACGCGACATGCCAATATCGAGGCTTTGACATCATCTCCTTTGCACGAGGGTAAATCCTCTCTATCGCTTTCTCCCACTGGGGGTGGTTTACTTCTGCTTGAGCAACCTGCAAAAAACGTTAGTCAAGTATCACCGACCAGGGGATCATGTTCCCACCTTGCCAATAGGATGCAACAACCGTGTGAGCGTTTCTGCAAAAGCCATTTTGAAACGTAGACCGTGTGCGTTCTCGAATGATTTTGCCAAGGATTCCATGAATTCAGCACCTTCTTCGAATGCCTCTGGGGGCCAAACCTATCGATCGCATTAGACTCCTACGACGAACCACATGTCTTGCTCAAGACGTTCACATATGCAAACTTACTTTGATTTGTACATACCGCAAACCTTTCACTAGGTTCTCGAACTTTGTGTCCAAGTCCTTCGCAATCTGTCCGTGTGCCACAGGGGCAAGCTCGTTGAGGAACCGATCTGTAACACTCAGAAATCTGTGTCAAGATTAAAAAAAAGGAATATCATTAGCAATGAACCAATGGACGTGCATATATGTGTGCTTCGACATTGCAGAAACCCACCTTAGGCCAGCTAAACAGCCTAGCACTCCCGCATATAGTTCTGCGCACAGCTTGTAATTGGGGTTCATAGTCAGCAACGGCCGTCTAAATTGTTCAAAAATGGTCTCTTCCAAGCTATACCCCATCGTATCACTTAGCGCGGCCGCAGGAAGTATAGAGAGAACGGCGACCAGTGCTCTGCACATGACATAGATTGCAGCGAGAGATCCGCGTTCAGCCAGCCGAGGGTGCCCGGATCGATTGGCTGGAGGGTCGCGTATACCCCGGCGCCAGCGCATAATGGTGTCTATGACATTCTTGGCACGCTTCTGTGCGATCTTTCCAAGGGATTGAAGGAGTTCGTCGAATTGAGGGTCGAGGGTAGGACCAAAGAAGTCAGTCAATATCGGATCGCTGTCCTAAACATCAAGCATGTGTGTCAATAGCGAATCCAAGAAAATGCAAGTATACAAAGTCCGCGGCTGCGGCATTAAATCAAAAAAATGCTTACCGGACTTTCACGCACAAAAGCATCGATCTTTGCCTCCGCAAGGGTAGCAAACCGAATAAAAACTGCATGCAGCGCGTAATCCGCGGGTAGTTTTGACGAGTTGAGATCTTCACTCTCATCCTCCGAGATAATTGGACTCTCACTCCGCAGGGCAACCAGTGCTTCAGGGACACGCGGAACGGGGGGTGGCGAATTTGGCGGATGGCCAAAAGTGAATGCGTGATTCGGGTTGTGGCCAAACGGATGTCCATGCCCATGGTCACTGCCATTCTCCGAACCGAGAAATACTGAGCCGGAGTGTGAACGATGCGAGCGTGCTGTGGAATGGCCACGGGGGCGAGACATAGACCGAGTAGGACGTGATTCGCCAGGCGTCGGAGGGCGTGGATGCTGATGTGGAGGACTGGGAGCGATGGTTTGCTTCGACGTTGCGGTGATAGAGTGGGCGAGAGACGAGGTTGACCTGTTAAATGGATTCTTCAAGATCGGGTACACCTGGTGATGATCCAAGGTGGGAAGCGGAGGCACGTCGGCATTGTTCTTCAAACTGGATTTGAACGCATTTCGAATGGAGGCGAAGGAAGGCTTTTTGCTGAACGGGGATGGGCCTGTACCCGTGGAGGTGGATGTAGAGGTGGTCGCGACTGACGACTGGGAAGCGTGTGCAAAGGGTCGGCGCGGGGCGTGGTCGAAAAACGAGTCATCGGAGGCATGCGACTCGTCTCGTGTGTGCGCACTGAAGAAACTTCTTTCAGCGGCCATCGCCGTCGTTGGGGTGACGATAGTGGGTGACTCTGGACCGGATGCACTGCCAAACCCGAATGCACCGGCGCGCCCAAACGGAACTGGGGTGGTTTGGAAGTCATCCTCATCCAAATCTACACGATTTACCGCGTGGGTGAGAGGTCGAAAGGTAAGACGATGCGAGCATTACCTGGAATCGTTATCTGCAAGCCTTCGGAACCCATCAAAAGTACGACGTCGCACTCCAAGCTGGAACAATTGCGTTTGCGTCCCACGCTGTACACATTTCTCCTTTTGTACATTCGTCCCCTGTTTCTGATTAGACTTTTATTCCTCCACCTTGATTGACATGAAACGTTTGGTTGTGATACAAGTTGAGGGAACATATGGTATCATCAGTATACTCGTCTATCGATTAACAGTTATCAAGACACGGCCACGAAAGGTTACGCTTCCTGTACTTTCTAATCTAACTTTTGTGTATACCAATCAAAGCTTCCTCACGACGTCCGCGCACCTCAAGCAGAGATCGTCTTCCTCGTGCCGTGTGAACGTCCAGCAGCGAGGACATTTATGCAACGAGGCAGGTCGGATGTGGAGAGCTATTTCAGCATCCGAGGCTAAAGAACCGCTTAATTATTGGTAATGGGCTATGATGACTGGCGCATACCTGGTATACTTAGTGAACCACTATACCCCCACGCCGGAGGATTTGATGTCGCATCGACCTTTTCCGTCAACGTCACGTCGGAAACAATGAAGAGGGTCTTTAAAAAGTTTGCTATTTGCGGTTATTTGATTGAGCGAAATTGCTTCCAAGGTGGTTGTCATACTTACCTTCACGCCTTAGCAATTCTACAAGCTCTAGTCCTCTTGCATCAGACGGCAAGGTAATCATCACTTGCGCCTCCAAAGCACTCTTCAGATTCCTAAGAGTAGCGTCAGCATAAGTCATATATCACATATCGTAAGCGCATACTTATCTCCCCGAGCCCTTTCCAAGAGCGATAGCACAGCGCTACGCACAATCAGCAAGTTGCCCATATCTTTTTCTGCCTGAGGATCCTCCCATTCAGTACTCTAGTTGTGGGATCAAGCACATGTCAGCTGTGATCAATATCGCGTGTAATGATTAGACATACTAGCGGTTCCCATTTGTTCGTGAAGAAAGAGCGTCCGCAAGCTTCATTTGTACGATGTGCATGTATCTCTTCCGCGAGGTAGGGAAGCACTGGGGCCAAGACCGATGTCATGCTTTGCAGTATCTGATGATGGACGTGAATCGCCTTTCTGGATTCTAGTTATGGTTAATACTCACCCGCTTGAGCGTATCAACGACCACTCCACGCTCGATGCTGTGGACATCATTGGCATACAAGCCGTCCTTTGTGATATCAAAGTATAAAGACGAAAGCGTGATGTTGGCGAAATTCGTTAAAGCAACCATAACTTGAATGCAGCGTCAGCGTTGTACGGTAGATATGTGTGCATGACATACCTCGAGGGAAGTTATACGTTCCATAGCCCTCGAGGGCTGTCCTCTCGAGCTTGTACAATTCATTCATGACATACCGCTCCGCCTGCTTCAAGGTGAGCTGCTTACGCGTCATTGGGGATGGAAATACGAACCAAACCCAGGTCCTTCTTCTCCACACAGGAGTGCGTTTCGCTGTCTTGTGAGGTCGTCAAACTAATATTCCCGAGCAGGAATCTGGCAGAATTTCGTATTTTCCTCATAGATTCCGCAGTCTGTGCAAGCACGGTAGGGCCAATAGACATATCACGCCAATACTCGACGGTCGCTGCCCAGAGCCGAAGGACGTCTGCCCCATAAGCTGGCTCCTTCTTCTTGTCCTAAGTGCTGTCAATCTCACGAGAAGACTGTCCACAGTAACGCAGCACCTACAGCACCACCGTTAATGACTGTTAGCGGACTAACAACGTTGCCGAGTGACTTGCTCATTTTCTTCCCAGCCTCGTCAAGCACCATACCGTGTGTAATCAACGTACCGTATGGGCTCGCCGGCGTCGTGTTATCGTCCGCAGTACCGATTGCAGTAAGCAGCTGACTCTGGAACCATCCCCGATGTTGATCTGACCCCTCAACACAGATATCCGCACGATGCCTCCTTCCTTCTATCTTGGCCAGCATGGACCAACTCGTGCCACTGTCGAACCACACGTCCATCGTATCTGTACCCTTCTTCCATCCAGCCTCACCGTATTCGGCGGCGAGTTCTGGAGCGAGGAAGTCATTGACGGGTCCCTCCCACCAATAGCTAACACCATTCTCGTCTAGCACGCGCAGGATGTGAGAAAGGGAAGAATGGGTGAGGACGGCGGTACCACTGGGAACGTGATGTAGTGATGGTATCGGGACACCCCAGACGCGCTGGCGAGAGATGCACCATTCTGAGCGGGACCGGACAAATGTCGTGAGGCGATTGCGAGCTGGAGAACAGTGTCAACAGCCATTGGTAGGGTTCTACCAGAATCACGTACAAACGGGGGGGAAGAATGTCACTTCCTCTAGCGCAGTCAGTGCACTTTCTTTGATATTGTCCAAATTCGCAAACCACTGCGATGTCGCTCTGTAGGAACCACACAGATAGTCAGCACTCAAGTTCTGTGGGGGTAGCATCATGAGAACCTCACGTTACGATGACGGGCTCGTTTGTTTTCCAATCGTAGGGGTATCTGTGTTTGATCCTCTCAACAGCTAACAGCGCACCGCAATCTTCCAATATCTTTACGATGGCTTTCGATCCTCCCTTTAGCACTTCCAAGCCTACAAGTGCTTCACCTCCCAACTCCGGGGGGACGACGTCTGTCACACGTTGCGAGAATTTACCCTCATCGTCCACATGACACAACATTCCCGAACTAAGAAGGCCCTGCGAACGGAAAGCAAGGTAATCTTCAGCACCATGTCCTGGCGCACAATGCACCAACCCAGTTCCAGAATCAGAAGTAACGTGTGTCGCCGGAATGACACTTAGATCATTTGGAGAATCGGACGAAGCTTCCCCACGCGCAAGAGTGGCAAAGATACCTCGGTAGCTCAGACCGACAAGTCCAGACCCTGGCAGCTCCGCTATCACCTCGATCTCTTCAGGTGGGCCAAGGACGCGCCCGAGGGCCGAAAGCCGATCCTTCGCAACGACAAGAAGCCCCGACTGTCGTGGGCTCCGCACAACGGTATAAATGGAATCCGGGTGCACTGCAATACCCTGAGGATTCCAAGGGGCTGAGGCCACAATAAAGCATATCATATTACAATATCACGACGTACCATATTAGCACTGAGGGTCCAGGGTGTAGTTGTCCAGACCAGGAGACGGATTGTGTCTTTCCCCATTGCTTGGGCTATCTTGCTCGATTCAGTACCTTCGAGGGAACCGGAATGGGAAGAATCAAGTGTAAATGCTACATATACAGAATGTGAGATGTGGTCGTCCTTGTATACAAGCTCAGCTTCCGCCAACGCGGAGCGTGAGGAGGGCGAGAAGTAAACAGGTCGATAGTCTCTGTAAATCAGACCTGGGAAACAGGGGTCGTCGGCAGGTTGTTATGTGGCACAAAGAAACCGACCTTTGGATACCATTTTCCGGAAAATACGAAGCTGCCGCATCTCGTACTGGTGGTCTGGAAAAGACTTAGTGACGAATGACTCGATGATCCCCCAAGGAAGTCGTTACCAAGTGTACGATAAGTTGACTCCTTGCTCCAATCTGCCATGATACCAAACTTCTCGAATTCTTCCCGTTGGATCTTCATTTCCCGCTCAGCAGTTTTCCTTGCTGCACCACGAATGGTAGACGCCGGGAGTGAATGAGGGTCTTTCTAGGCAAAGCAGATAAATGATTATAACGGCTATGGCGATTGGCTACTGCTGACAAGCCTTGGAACAGAACTCACCTTCAAATCTTGAAGGGCTTTGTTCTCTATGGGTAACCCATGACAGTCCCACCCAGGAAAATAACTATTCACGTCCATTCAAATGAGTTTCCCAATACAAAGCACGCGTTTTCACTGACTGGACGCGATCACCAACAGAGACATGAAAACGATTGATGATGTCTTTCAGGATCTTGTTCAGGGCGTGACCTAGCCAACTAGTGTTAACAATGGGATACTGGATAGCGAGCATGTCATACCGATGTGGAGATGTCCATTCGCATACGGTGGCCCGTCATGCATCACGAACCATGGACCTTTCGCATTCCGCGCCTGAGAAGCACCGCGCGTTAAAACAAGACGTATAACATAAATACACGCGTAACAAACCTGCGATTGATAAAGTTCGTCGCAAGTTTTCCTTCCAAACAATTCCTCTGACTTTGCGGGGTCAGCCCAGAGGGGGAAATGTGTCTTCGGGAGAAGTAATGTCTTTGAGAAAACTTTCGGGTCAAGTTTTGACAGTGTCGGCGCAGAGGAGAGGTTCCGACGAACAAGTCTGATATGTAACGCGCTCACCGCATTGCGCGATACATTCAGACTCATCGGGCAGGGTGTATATGGGCCCAAATAGACGAGTTCGGTGCCCAAGCCCAAGTAAGCTTGAACAACTTGTTTAACAGCAAGATCACGTGCAGTACCTGTTTAACTTTCTATCACAAACTGTTGCTACTGTAACAGTGTAAGCCCCATAGCATAAACTCTTCGATTTACCAAATGCTAAGTGTCCGATTGATTAGTTGGTTTTGTTAGCCACGTTGCTGGCAACGTGGTGCACCACAAAGTAATTTAATTATCTGCTTGTCCTCAGCACGACAACCCCGGAGAACACTGGCTCTCGGACCAATTATAGACTACTCGTGAGTTGTACTTGTAACAATCTCCAGTGATAGACTGGCATCAAGACAGGCACGCCGGATGACCTCGACCACTGTTGTTATCGTTGAAGATGAACGGATATTCTTTCACCCTCCGTTTAGAATCGACGCACAATCCAGGAAATTTGGTCTCACCATCTCGCGCCTTCCGATGTAGACTCAACAACACATTGCGTGCATCCCATCCATTCCGTACGCTCGCAACACCAACATGTCCGATTGGGAAAAACGCTCTACTTGGGAGTTCGATGCAAGTTACTTCTCGACTTCAAAATGAAAGGTGCGAGAGGCCAATCAAACGCTTTCGACGTCGCCGAGGACCCTGTCTTCGCTCCGCCGAATTCTGCGAGAGTAAAATCGACGTCCGAGGACTGATTTTCGACCATTTCCCGAGTTGCTGTACTACACGTACGTCTCGCCCGTTCAACTGGAGATACCGGAACTGCCAATAAGGGGAGATCATCGTTAGTTCCACACATAACATACCTCGTGCCCTGCCATCCAGTATGTGAATACCACGATCGCGTTAATCACCGTCGGTTTACATACGGTGACATGTACAAACCATGCGATCTGATCCATGGACGAATATCCTCAAGTGTCCATGAGTTGGCCGTGGCGTGTAGATAACGTAGCCTCTTATAGGAGAATTGCGACGTTGAAACGTTGACACCTGGCTCCATCGAGCGTTTATGGTATGTGCCCTGGTATGCCCTTCACGACTTGACGTGTCAGGTCAGTCGAACCCTGTTTTTCGTGGTTGACTCATCAGAGCTCAGTGCCTGCAGTTCATCGTACGTATGTTTCACAGGACGTGCACGAAGCTTGAGATGCCCCCATTCCAGAGACCCTCAGCGGCGTCAGCGCGTGTGCACAGTTTTGAGGCTCAGACCAGCGTTCTGCGTGTACACCGGAATCATGCCTCTGGAGAGGCAAGTGTGTGCAAAAGAGAAATAGTCCTACTATATCTTTTCTCTCCAGGCGCGCCCAGAACAGTCTGTATATACGTGGTACAACAACTTCGCTGCCAAAAACCTTGATGCATGATGGCTGCTCTTCGGGCATGCCGCAGCCTACACAGTGATCTCTCAATTGACCACATTAGCGGCACTTGCTTCAAGTCCCGAAGATCGGCTACTGACTGGTACTGAGATGTGACTCGAGTTTCAACATCTTCGAGCCCTGTTGAGTTGGAGTCCTTGCTATGGTGTATATCTCAACGTTCCTGTGCTCTGCAGAGATCGTGCACAGTATCTACAGCGATGATTCTTCCGAAGCGTTTAGTCACACACTCGTGTCACTCGAGAGTAAAGTTAACGTTTGATCAATCCCAGACTCAACCTGGAATCCCCACGGCCCGTCGGGGCCAGTGACGAGCACCGCAGATCCAAATATCCATCTCCCACAGGCCCGTCTGAGACCCCCCGCACGCAGAGTGAAACCTAGGGATCGAAAGAATTCGGCGCACAGCCACGACTCGTTGCAAAGAGCGTCAAACGCAACGAGGTCCATGTCGCGAGGCGTGGTCATGATTGTGACGAGTGCGAGGCGCCCACGGCCTGTACAGCAAGTACATATATA
The DNA here is from genome assembly GCA_038093155.1 of Boletus huronensis. NCBI lineage: Eukaryota > Fungi > Basidiomycota > Agaricomycetes > Boletales > Boletaceae > Boletus > Boletus huronensis. The sequence goes on along the minus strand of JBBPRS010000057.1, from coordinate 16,209 downwards.
CGTAGAAGGATCTCTACAGCCGCAGCACGAACGCCCAACGTTCCCATCCCTCTCCGTCCCGCCTCACCACTTCTAGACCTCCTCGACGACATCGACAAACGAAGGGACCCATGAACGTACTTTTACGGTCAAACAAGATTACCTTGGTATCTGATTATGGATTCGAAGAGTGCCAAAATGAACTCTGGCAGTTGTTCAGGAGGACTGCCGTCGAGCCCGGTCAGGCATCTTCACCTGCGTTTACCTCCTTCGCAGACGAATGCCTCCTCTGCGCCCATATTATGGTGGACTTGAATGCGCCTGCCAGCACTGAAGACGAGAGGGGGAATAATGAATCGTTCTTTACCCACTTTCCAGAAGGGCACACACACAGTTCACCACTACCTCCTTCCGCGGAGCCTCTCCCACCGCCCAATCCCGCAAATCAAAAGGTTGGACTCATCTACCTGTACGCCGGTCCTGCAAACCTCCCAGCGGGCGAAGCCAACATCGGCGTTATCATAAGCCAAGGCATGCGACGCAGTGGCTATGCTCGCGAAGCTATACAACTCGTGCTCCGTTGGGCATTCGAAGATCTCAAGTTCCATCGCGTGCAGGCGGCGATCCTTGATACGCCGCTCAAAGACAAAGCCCTGCGATTGTTCATCGGATCAGGATTCGCACACGAAGGAACGAAGCGGAGAGCGGTCTACCAGCCCGAAGGAGAGGGCATAGCAGGCGTATGGAAAGACGTGACGTATCTGGCGATGTTGGACACGGAGTGGATGCTGAGATCGACGTGGAAGCGGGATAACCTTGCCCCGCAACACCCGATCGTCACAGTTTGGGATGAGATGTTTGCGAGGCATTCGAGGGAGCGGGAAGAGTTATTGCGGTGGGAGGATAATCATGGGAGGATCAGAAGGTCATCGAGCACGGAAACGTTGAGGGAGAAAGCGAGGAACGCGGCACACGATATGGCCTACCTCACAGACGACGCGTCCTCGATCAGCGAGCCATCCGTCAGCGGTTCCTTACCCCCATCGCCAAGGCCCAACGTCGTCGTGACCTTGGAAGAAGACGCGCATATGGCAGATGTTCTTGGTGCCGACGAGTTCAATCAAACGTGGGAAGAAGTTATTGAGACGACGATCGCGGCGAGGCGACGCAGAGATGGCACGGGAGGCTCATCGCTGCCACGGGGCCATATGCTCGCCCTGCCGTCTATCCCCTCAACCAGGATATCCGAAGGGAATCCACAGTCGCTGCTGACAATTCCAACCTCTTCTACCCCTGGATCTACGCCACCATCCTCTCCTTCTCCTTCCGCGCCGTCTTCCATCCACGACTCCTGGCCAGAGCATGAGGACGAGGACAATTGGTTACCTAGAGAAACCCCTCCTCCTGCAAACGATCCTATCCAATTCACGATACCAGACGACCCATATCCTCGTACCTGGTCGGGAAGTTTGAGAACTAGGTCTCGGAGCACCAGCACCAGCAGCTCGTCAACTTCCAGTACCGACTCCTGGAGTGATGCCCAGAGTAGCATTGGCGCCAGTTCCAGCAACTGGGACGTGATCTCCAATACGTCTGCCCGTAGTCATCGTGGGCGTGCCTGATCGACCACGGGGAATGAAACGCACATTGTACTAATTCCATGATGCATCATGATGGTTCAGAGGTTACGCGTACACGCGACTTAGCCCCCCCAACGATACAGTGGATCATATACTTACACACGAATGGATTCAGATGCTTACCCTCCGCCATGACACGTTGACTGCATGTAACATCGCCTTTGGCCCAGTGTACGATACCAATGTGAAGATACCACGGCGCCTATTGTCTCCTCTTTTCCAAACGTGTGGACAAGACCACACGTTCGACCCGAGCCTCTTTGATCCGCCCTGCCCAGCCAGCCGCACTGGCAGTCCGAGGTTAAGGCGCCCTGGGCGCACGCGGTCAATTAAGTCGCATCGTGCGGCGGCTGAGGTGGTGAAACGAGACGTCACTGCTCGAGACCTGCATTCACGCGATGACTATGACGCCGACTCAACTCACTTGTCGAAACTAGCCGATGGAGACGAAACCCTGGATACGACCATGCCAGCGAAAAGGAACTACACAAGTCAGGCTGTACTAGCTAGTAGCTACCCGCACGACCATCACTTTCCCCCTGGCCCAGATCCCTCTCTATTAATATCTTCGGGAGCTCAGCGTGCACAGGTGCCGACTCCACTGAGTCTGGACACCGCTCTCGCTTGTACTCATCATGCATCACAGAGCGGCGGATGCGGTTGTTGGCTCGAAAAAGTTTTCCAGACTCGGCCACCAGGCGGCATTGAATTTTTTACTGTAATTCAAACAAAAATCATCCGCGGTTGCACAAACAGCCCCAAGTCGTCCGACAGAGGACTGGGCAAACAAGACGTGACTCAGCTAGTCAGCATTGAAATTTGAAAGATAGGTCCCGGTCAAGGGACGCCAGAATCCATATGATGGTGGTAATGCGTCTAGTTATAACAGGGTTCGCGTTCCCATACCCCTTGGAGGCACATGGTTCCTCGCGATTTAATAACTAACCGCTAGTCAATGCGGTATATATGCGAGTGACCAAGTAGTATCAAGATGCGTGATGGCAACGGTTCGAGAGCGAATTGGTTATTAATAAAGAGACTAGAGCTCCAAGTTTCAAGGAGCCCAGCGACAACAGACATGGCTAACGAACAGGTATCAACTAGGGGACCATATGTAGCATATGCAACAAGAAAGGAGGGTGTGGGTCATTCAACAGAAATGCCTTTGGGATGATGTACAGTACTCCAGCGTGATGGCGTCTAGATGGATTCCAAGTGTGGCAAATAGTCCGTGGGTAGATGCGTACCCGGGGCATCAAGTTCAGAAGCAAGTGTCACCGTAGCTCGACTATCCGACGAGGGCACTCCTTTTGAGGTTATCGCGTATGACTACATCTTGTACTGGTGTGGATATGGTCAGATTTCGAGACTCACATTACGTGCGCAAGAACCGCGCCATTATCTGTACTTACCATTCTGTAATATCACCGAGGTTGAATGTGTATCCTGAAAGAGACCAAGTCAACTCAAGGCTCCCTCCCCAAAGCGGACATGCAGTGACACACCGTGACGGAGGTAAAATGACAATAGAACGGCCTATCACCCGCATGCTCCCTCATCAACCCAGCAAACTTTTTCTTGAGGTCTGTGGATGCTAGAGTATACATCATCACTGCCAAGATGACAATTAAATCAAACTGACAGAGACTCGCACTCTCAAAGTCGTTTGGTCTGTTGCCATAACTGGTGATATAGTCACCCAAGCGCACGCCCGATTCAAGTTTCGCGCGCAAAATGTCACATTTGTTGAGGAAAAGCACCAAATCCGTCTTCTTCAAGAGTGGATTTGAAACGATACTCTTCCAAAGGAGGAAGGAGTCGGCCTACAAACGTTCAGCCAAGGAGTTGGAAGCGGGCATGGAGAGTGAACTGACCAGCCTATTCACGTTTGGGTCCTCTTGAAGGACCTGGTCAAAGCAACTTATAGGAGCCAAGAAAATAATGGCGTTCATATCGTCGAAATAAGGCGCCCACGCCGCTAGTGAACGATGTCACTTCTCCCATCACAAATGAAGGAAACACCATACCTCTCTACGAGATGGGGGCAAGTAATTAGGTGACAACGCCGAAAGATGACAATTGAAGCGGTGCTTACAAGAGACCTTTGACCGCCGACATCAAACACGCGCCAATCATTGTTCATAGTAGCCCCAAGGCTCCCTGAGACCTGGTAAAGATTTGCATTCCGATGTGGGGGACCCACGCACCAGTCTTGACTTGGAAACGGTGTTCAGACACCCCGAGTGTCTTCAACCGGGCACGAAGGATATCATCTATTGTAACGTGTGAGATTAACGGCATATGGCATTAAAGAAAAGAATTCGATAATACCATCTGTCGGTATATAATTAGGCGACGTCACTCGAGCTAGCGAATCCAAGAAACTGCCAGCGAAATGGGTCGGTAACAAAGTCAAGAGATCCTAACACAACTCACAATCCAGCCATCTCTTCTGGTCGCATCTTCTCGATTTCCATGAGTTTTCTGACGGTGGGGTCCGCCCAGAGCTTTATCATATCCTCCGAACAGGCATGCAAGACCACCCCAGGATCCTCTGGATCGGACCAGTTCACGTCTATGCTATCGCAGCTGTCGCGGCCACCATAACTGCGCACAAGACGATTCAAGGCATTCTTCCAGCCCGCGCTTGAGTTGACACTGATCTCTTGGTGAAACGGTAAAGCGGTCATATTGAAACGGGCTAAATCCCCGACCTGGTCCGGAGGGAGTAGTCTACGGATCAGAGCAGCCTCCACCTGAGTGAGTGGACCAAGTCGCATCTTGAGCTTGAGATGTTCGGATGTGAGTGGGGGATATTCTTTCGGTGCTGTGCCCGTTGGTGAGGAGGGGGGGGATGATGATGATGTGGAGGCATGTCCGCTCGAGATGGACGTGGCTGGTGATGTGCTGTTGGAGGCTGCGTGGGCTTTTGATATGAGGTCGAGAATAGCATGGATGGATTGGACGACGTTGAGCTGGATGACCGCACGCCACGAGGCTTTCTCCGCACGGAAAGTCTGACACAAAGGAACATTTTATACCCGCCATGTGGTTCACCAAGTATATTAAGCTGACCTTTGGAGAATGCATGAGCTGGAAATCTACATGTGCCTAGCGATTAGTCATGCCAGAATAGTTATAGCCCATCACCTACTCTTGAGCGTGGTAGATTTTCCTATGGAGAGGACGCTCAGTGGGGACAACCAGACTACTCGAACGACATACCGGATTCACTCTGACCTGTCAGAGTAAGGGACAGTTGTAGAGCAGAAGGGGGGTGGGGATGGAAGTGGGCGACGCACCGAGTAGCAGTATCTTGATAGGCTTGGGGTTCCTTTTCTCAGCGACGCGCTGACGGTTTAGCTCCTCGTCGATTGCATCGGAGACCCGCTTTGCTTCCTGTTCAGCGGCTATGCGCAGCTCTCGCTCTGCCGACGTCTCATTTGGCGAGGGGGCCATAGCACGCATAAGAGGATCATCGTCTAGTTTCGTTTGGCGTTTGGGAGTCATTTTGGAGCTTTTGCGTGGAACGGTGGAGGTGGAGGGAAGGGATGAAGCCTTGCAGAAAGTTTGAGTGATGCTGATATCAAGAAGTTGTATTCCACCCGGTGCAGCAGAAGAGTCCGCGCTTTCCTTGTATAATCAGAAACGGCCCGTACCTACCCACGGTGGTCTCGTCGCAACCTCAATTCTCTGACCATTCTCAGCCTTTTTTGCCATGGCAAGCGCTCGCGTAAATGCCGGCAAAATCGCCAAGTTCACGAGTGACGGAACAAACTGGAAGTCTGGAACAAAACCAGCCGACAGCTTGGGACCAATCGATCGCAGATCCATGTCGACCTGTCACAGGATCGCAAATACTTGCATACTCTTCATGTTTCGATACTGGGTCTCCAAGGCACCAGGGTTGATGCAGATGGGCCATGGCCTTAAACATCAACTCATCTTGCAGCGTACGCTGCCATCGACCACCGTGTTCGCCGCCGTCCCCCTAACCTTCTGGATTCCTAATTGTCGCGATCATCGCTGACCCACAAACGTCCTAGTGTCCATCATGGGGTAAGTACCTGCCTACTACAGTCAAGTGGAAGCCATGCAAGAATGGCTCTCGACCAACGGAACGAGTTCCCCTCGAGACAGTGACGTAGCATAGTTGCAACGATTACATACCGTAATTGAGATGCTCAGTGAGCAGTCAATGTCATCGAGGTGACCTCGGCGCCGGTGTCCACCACTATGCTAGCGAGGTTGCTCTGCGAACGTCGATGTGTACATGTGCATACAGTCGACTCCCTCCTAGCACATACCAGCCACCTACACTCCCTGATAGTGTAAGGTTTTTCCACTGAGTTCCCAAGTGATTTTGCATCCATATCCCATCTCACAAGCTCTTCTAGGTGACTCCCTGTACTCTAGAATGCGGTCATAACCCCCCGGGGCCACAGATTTTGTGAATCGACAGTTATGACAATACAATCGGACTCAGATCACTTCGACGTGATGCAACCTGTTCATGATCAACAAGGTGGAAATCAGACCGTGTGGTCTGCATGAATTGATCCTAGCAACACGGCGACAGCATGACACGATCGATTCAACGAACAGCCAATCGTACATCGAACGTTGCCGAGGCTCTCATGAGCAGGCAGGCAGTAGACAAACATCAAAGCGCGCATCTCGGGGGGAACATGACGATCAATCGACGTTTGCAAATATCAACAAGTCTGTTGGAGCTGAGCGGTCAGCTCGGTCCGGGAGTGATCTAAAACTTGTCCAAGCTTCATTTGTCAAGCATATCAAGACCTCTATGTATCACACCAATTGTCCCCGGTCAACCTTGTAGATTTTTACCTTGTTACTCGCCCGACCTTCAAGTATACGCGCAGCTCGCGAGTGCGTTGGCTTGACCCCCTCGTCCTTTCTACTCACCATCGTGTCGTATGGCCCATCTCGATGGTCATCTTGTTCTCAGGCGGTTCCAGCCTGAGGATTCTGTCGAGCGATCTATCACCTCTGAGGCGGTCGCGCGATGTAGTGTTACTTACATGTAAATTAGTAGATTTGATCTGGGCCGGCAGTGACTCAAGCCGAGTATGCGGGGTACCACCTGATTGTACTATGGTCTGTATCACCCTACTAATTGTTCTGTGCGGGAGATCTCGGTCGTAATATAATCGACAATATTTGCATGTGGTCGTCTATCATCATGGATGGCATGACAAGGCATCCCAAAGCGTGTATGTATCATAACAACTAACAACGGTGCACCGATAAGACACCCTGCTTGAGGCCCAAGTATTATTCGCGACGTTGAAAACTTCTATCCGTGGATCTCGTCCCTTCCAGGTGTTCGCACTAGCCCATGAGACCCTCGCCATCCGAAAGCGCAGCTGAGCTGTATCCACTGGCGCTAAGTTCGTTGTAGTGGGCAATACGGAGGCGTTGGCTTGGCGGGATGGTCTTATCCTCAAGAGCGTGTGGGGCACCGCCGTGTAGGACACCTACTCGCTTCATGGCAAGCAGCTGTAAAACATCTCAGTACATATGAATGAGTGGATTGGGGGGCAGCAAAGCCTACATTGTGCGCAGCATTGCTGTGATTATACACTCCACCGAAAAAGGCCGTAGTAGCATCTCTACCAATATGCTTGGTCAAAAGGTGCCGGCCTCCTGGATGATCATCAAGGAAGTCGGACACATCGTGGATGAAACCAGCGATACAGATCAAGGGACGCGTCTTGGCCTGGGCTTGGTCTATACACGAGTTAGCGAAAAGAAACGTCTCTACGTTAGAGACTCACAACTCTCCCAGTTAATGACAGGAAGGTGGCTATTGTCCGATGGCCAAAAGAGCTTCTCCTGGGTCTCGCGCAGACGCTTTAGTTCCATGGTGAGTTGACCTTTACGGACCTCGTTGTCTGGGAACGTCTAAAGGATGGGTCAATTAGCACAAGTCGTCAGGTCTAGCCAAGAACGAATGTACCTTTAGGTGCGAAGCAAGTCCAAGCTGTTGGCAAACCCAAATGAACCACTTAGTGGGGTCGTACTGGTACCACTTGATCGCGTTCCGGTAGTCCATGGGGAATTGGTGGTGGAAGTTGTGATAGCCCTCCCCAATGGTGACTAATGCAGTAACCAAATGATCACGAGGAGTGTGTTTGTCGTCGAAAGGCGTCTCGCCCAACCAGTGAGCGAGAGAGTTGACACAGAAGGTAGACTGCACAAAACATTAACAGACGTATCTCCACCCGTTCCAAACACTTACGTGATGAACAAACACCAATCTCAACAAACCAGCATATACATAGCCACCCTTCCAGTCACCCCATCCAAGACCGGCAACAAGAGTCGGGAAAACGACTCCCATGATGAACACTAACTTCAGATAATGGCGATGTTGCCACTTGACAACGTCATTCTTTGAAAGATCACTGACATCCGCCACGCCGGGTTTACGGCGAGGTTTCAAGATCATCCAACCAATGTGCGACCAAAACAGCCCTTTGTGGGCATTGTAAGGGTCGAGGTCGGTGTCGGTGTACCGGTGATGAGCACGGTGGCCACGAGCCCACCATCTGATGGAACCCTCAACAGCACCGGCGCCAAACATGGCAAGAGCATATTGCAAGGGTCTAGACGCGTTATATGAACGATGAGCCCAAAGACGGTGGTAGCCTGCCGTTATGCCTGAGAAACACAGTATCAGCTACGCCCGCGACAAAAAAAAAAGGAAGGAGCACGAACCAAGACCAGTCATATAATAGTAAATGACAGCCCAGACACCCGTCTCCCATCTAAGGTGGGTGTAGTACGCCCCAATGAACCCCAACAATGGGGTCAAGCCAAGAATGACCACATGGAGCCAGTTAAGATTCTGCATGAGGTTCTCCCATGTCACTGGAGGCAATGCTTTCTGGTGCTTGAGTGTGTAGGACACGTAGTTATCGGGAAGGTTAGCGTCGGCGGGCATGTGGTCGGGATCTTCAACAAACAGTGTTGGGTCCACGGACTTGGGTACCGCGTCGACCCTTTGCGTGATGGGAGGAGTGGCGGTCTTCATGTCGGGTGGCGAGGAGCGGGCTGGAGGGACCGATGACATGGGGAGACAAGCTGGTCAAGGAACAAAAGACAACAGAAATGCCTCGCGTAGTCGGGTTTTTATGCAGTGTGTGTAAATTCTTTGGGGTTGCCACGCTTCCGACATCGGTGATGTAATTTACGTGCGTCCTACATTTGTCTCAAAATTTCTCGTCTCTCTCCCAGGAACTGACTACCAGCGGACATACACAAGACACGTACGAGAGGCATACAGCCTCCAAAATTTTGTCGACGGGTACGGCGTCAAAGCGCAGCTGCGCGTGTTTCGAAAATGTTGGGGACGTCTATATTCCAAAGTACAAATTTGTCCGTGATCTTCACTTGCCCGAATTCGCCAGGCACACAAATTCTATCCGCGTGGCTTCCTGTCTCTGAGTTACAACCACTATCATTGGCGGAGGTATGCAAGAGGCTATTGCAATGCAAAATTCACCGTACATAGCACCCTCCACATTCCACATAAAATCACGACATAATTTGTGGGTACTAATATTCGTAAAGAGATACTGTGAGCAGAACATCGTCGAGCAATGTATACACGCAATGGAGCCCAAAGCGTCATTCGCACGTTCCCTGGCGTTCGCAAGTTGCTGTGTCCGTATGACCTTTACACCGACCGCGCTCGGGCGATCGCGGAATGCGGACCCTTTTTCAAACGGTGGGAAGCTGGGGAGAAATGTTGGGGAAAGTACAGGGGATACGACAGACTAGTAATACAAACAATCAGTTTAATCAGGGAACACAGGCCCATCTTCGACATCATGTGTGCAAAAATAAATCCGTAGTACCTTCATCTCACGTAGCGTTACTTTGAGGGCCTGGAGTGAAGGACCCCTTATCCACTTCTCAAGGTGGGCCCATCAGAGGGAGTGATTGTAAATGTGGAACACTCGGAGCTCCCCATAGCATACGAAGCTGAAACCTCATTAGCACGGGATGCGTGTAACAGTTAGCGTTACCGACAATAACCGATGGTCAGGGCCAGTATCCTATCCCTCACGATACACCACGATACACATTATCACTACAGTCGTTCTTGACCGCCATAACAGGGGTATTTCCTGGCGACAAAACCCGTTTTGATAAATATGGAAATTCCTTTATCCGGCGATATCCGGATCTCATTTAAATACTTTATAAGGCATTTGTTTGTTCATGTAGCAAATCTGCGCGCGAAACGACAATGCATATGACCTTGCACAAGCAAGGTGACAGGCGAAGAGGTGGTGAGGCTAACCCCACTGAGACTGAGTGTGGGAGGGATGATGACTCTGAGTCGGACTCGGAGCTTGGTGCCGGGGAACGGGCCCCGAGTCGATGAGGATTGCGATGCAGGGGACCGTGAAGATCCTGGGTACGGTTGGGCGCACACTGAAGGTTGGCATAATATGATGGATAAGCTGAAGATTAGATAAACTCTGCGAAGTCCAAGATCTGCATAGTATAAAATGGTCCAACGTGTTGCAGCTAGCTGTAAGCTACGGACAGCGAAAAACGGCCTAACGCTTTGCAGCTAGTCTTGCTCGAACAGCTTCAGCCAGCTGCAACTGCGCTATCATACACGAGGTATGTAGTTTTATCACAAGTTATTTTTTCCAGAACATCAGCTGACGTCGAATAATCGGTATATGCCCTGTCATCCGGATTCGTCCGGTCATCGCCTGATCAATACCGAGTAGCATTCCCAATCCATTTCGTACACTCACCGAAAAAGACCGCAGGCCCCCAAACCACCAAGACGAGTGCAACGTGTTGGGAACCAAACGGTGTCGGTGTCGGCCGGTGTCGCGCCACATCAATGATAGTCGACAGCGCAGCAAGACACTGAATGGTAAAGAACGCACTGCAATCAAGCACCGCATCAGCATTGCCAACGAACCACGCTAAAATAGTCTGAGACTCACATCTGAAACAGAATTAATCGCCATATGGCTGGCGTGAGATTGGATTTCGGAGGTGGCGCAACGCGCGTTATCGCTGATGGTTAGTTGTCAATCGTAGAACTTTGTACCACGACAGATGCAGCTTACAGGACAACATCATGCCTCTTATCTGCCTTCGTGGATCAGACTCATCGTCCTCCTCGATCGTACCCAAGACTTCCCACGTTTCAGATCGTTTGTGAGATGAAGAAAGCGCGCCAAAGGTTGAGGAAGGCGATAGATCCGGGTCATCGCAGAGGGCAGCACCTTGTATATCTGTTCCGGCACCTGTCGGTTGCGTGGAATGCAGCGTTTCAGGGTCGACGGAAGCGGGCAATGTATTGTCCGGCGGGACAACTGGGCTCACCGGCCTCCCCGAGGTGACGTTCTGTTCGTTACTCAGCTGTGACCGCAAATGGAAAGGGCCCGTGCTAATTTTGAACGAATAGTGGGAGTGCTGATTCTTGCGATGCAGTTGAAGTACCCGGTGGGCTGCGGCGGCGGAGAGGAATAAGCAGGGAATGGTGAGAATCATGTTGAAACCGGCATATCCAAGAAACCGGCCCCTACGTTGTTCGAAATTTGGATGAGAGGGCCATGTCAGCTCGCCAGATCAACTTACCATTCCGGATGGCTCGCATCACAATGGAGGTCGTCCGTTGGTTTAATGGCATTTATACGTAGCAGAACGGGGAGCGAGACAGACAGGCAGGCGAGAGGGAATACGAGGATAGGGAGATAGTATTTGTTTTTCCATGCAAGTGTCCTGGAGAGGTGCATCTTCCGTCGAGTGAAGCAATTAGTTTGAGCTGACTTTACGCACGAGGCATCAGAACGTTTCATGGGTGAGGGCCATAGAACTAAGCTGGACGTGGCGAACGTAAATGCAGCACCGACGCCAGTGAGAGACCACGCGGAATAATAGATTATGAATGTCTGCACTGCATCATAATATTGGTTCGACCGGTGGTTGAGCTGGCAGACCAACGTGCTCACCGATACAGAAAGCTTTTGGCATTCGAAATGGGTTCATGTCATGGATCATCCCTATGCAAGACAGATGAGCAACACATTTCTTCAGTGATCACATATTGCGCCGCACCAAGACAGAATATTCCTTGCAACAACGTTGCAAAGACACCATACAGCCCTGGGCCCCAGTAACTACCGATGGCCCGCGAGAACAAATAGTGAACTACCCAGCATGCTATAGTGCCTGTGAATGCGTTCAATGAGGTATCTTCTGACCAGCAACAAGCTCGCCCGTCTTACCTGTAAACGAGAGGCAGAACCATATGACTTTGAGGGCGAACGGGAGCATGGGTAGTTGACCAGGTTGATACCAACAAGAGGTTGAGGGAAACCAAGCGCAAGCTTGCCAGGACTGACAACCTCCCATCGCGGTGATTGTGATCTCACTGCAGTATTTTATATAAGGATAAAGCTGCTCCAAACTTCCCATGCATATCCATCGCCCCTGGAGTGGGAGGAATTTGATGTAGATAGAGGCTTGGTTAACATTTTTAACCACGTACCTATACAGGCCAAGTTACCATGTGAACTTTGTCCACGTGCTTATATACGGTGATGAGCGTTGAATAGCATCGGTCGACACCCAGGTACCTATGGGTGTCAAAGTGCACTTTTAAGGCGCGCGCATTTGAGAACGGACAGCGCGCACGTTTGAGAGACGGAGTCGACAGCGCACACATTTGGGACCACAACATACTAAAATGGATTGTAAAATAGTAGGTAGTACTAGTTGTCATTCATCTGGGGATCCATGACAATTACGGTTGCAATATCCTCCAGTTCCTCCTTGTACAAAAGTGCAGATGAGTCCATCAGCTTCAGCATGATGCCGGCTTTGCACCTGACACAGATGCCGCCATCGAAGTCAGTCTCTTCCAAGAGGGCAATAATGCCACTCTGGCTTCGGCAAGGGAATTCGGGGTGGAGAAGGTGACGAGCAATGCCATTCCACCACTCATCCTTCCACACCGCTGCACAGGTCTGTGGAGTTTCACAAAGGTCATCTGATTGATCTAATGCTGGTTCGGTGTAAGCGAGGGTGCGATAGTGATCATCAATTTTTGCCTTTGTTGTTGTGAGGATCCAAAAGTATTCCATACCCATCTGGTGGGCCTCAAGACGGCTGATGGACGACACCGGTCGTTCCAACATTGCACAAAAAGAGGGTTCAACCCACTCATGGATCCGGAACTGGCGCCCGAGTTGCAGCTTCAGCGAGGGCTCAAATGTTGCCGATGGGAGGCGCTTGAGCTCTGCAACAGCATACTGAAAGCCTAAGTCGATTTGGTAAAAGTCTGAAAGTTTGAGAACCAAAATCAGAAACTCTTGGCGTTGCAGCTCTGAGTTGCTACCGCCATAACTGTGATGTACAGTATCATCATGTTAGGCACTATTCTCACAATTCTGTAGTAGTATGACTCACCGGCCGAAGAGATAGCATAGTAAATGGTCGAAGTCCCTCCGGACAACCCCATGTAAAACAATGGGATTGTCGTCAGATCGCCCTTCTGCAGCCTGCTCATTTTCACCCTGAGGTAGGGATAACATTGCCTCAAATATTGGTGACTGTCTTGCAAGGTGACCGGGGTATAGCTTGTACAGTGTTTTGCACGTTGACTCGGGAACTTCAGGTTGTGGTTTTTGGTTAGCGATGAGCATACTGGCACTGTGATTCAGAAAGTGAAAGTGAAAGCCTACAAGAAATGTGAATGTGGAATGTCGTTCACGACGGAGATCTGGCAGGGTCATCAATGATTTCCAGCGGCTGGTCGTACGAGCAGTGGTGAGTGGTGGTGTTGAAAAAGAGGTTGTTGGGGTGGAATACTGAACAGACAAGCCATCATAGGGCACTGGAGGGGTATCGATTAAGTACTATAGTCAAGCTCGGGTGCTGGAATCAAGGTGGATGATGAAAGGTCACGGTAAAAGATTCCGATTCATCACCATGTGATCGTGATAGACTCAACTTTGAATTTTGCACAGCTTCTTCACACCTCGAATGGCGGCGGTGGCGAGAAATTCCATGCAGCATCCTCAAGATTTTCCTGACCTCCCGGTCAGGGACTTTTGGCAAGCCGACATCCTGCAAGCTCACACGATTATCCAACAGTCATGTCAGCATGCTCTGGAGGTTTTACGTCAAGAAGACGGCAGTGACCCACTTCGTCTTCGTATTCACGCTGATCACATATGTTACCAGATGATTCCACTATTTGGGATGTTGCAAATAGAGGTTGATTATATGGAATGGGCCGAGGAAAGTGCACATAGGCTTGGAGAGCTTTTTTGTGTGCTTTTGGATGCAGCGCTCACCACAGCTGGGCAGTGAGTAACTCACATATTTTGTGTCCGCCAGTGGCATTAATTCAATTTGGAAATAGTGACAATCAAGCTGGAATTGTTCATGTCACACCCTTGCAACATCATCATGGCCGTGGCCGTCCTGCGATTGAATTCAATCAAGAGTGGCTAGCAAATGCCATTTCACCTACCCGTTGGCTCTCACTGCAAACACTTGTGTGAACACTTGGTGTGCACCGCAACACCTTACGTTGACACCTTCAAATCAATGGCCTTGCAAAGCACTTTTCAGATATAACTGATGCAGAATTAGATATTCTTGTATGCCATTACAAACTTGGATGCCCAAATGTGGGTCTGCGGTTTGTCCTTGCATCATTGAAATCCCATGGACTAAATATTCAATGAGAACATGTTTGGATGTCGCTGCAGCGCATTGATCCACTTGGACACATTATTTGCCATCAAACTGCAATCCAGCGCCGCGTATATGAAGCACCATGTTCCAATTATGTATGGCATATTGATGGCCATCACAAACTCATATGCTGGGGCTTTGTCATTCATGGCATGACAGATGGTCACTGTCGGACAGTAAATTTTTTTTGCCATCACACAACTATTCACATCACATCACCAGATTGTTGGCTTATGAGCAAGCACAGACAATTGCACATTGTTACGATTACTGCTGAGCATGTGATCTAACCTGTTTCTTTTTCATCCTTGCCTTATCCTTGACTCCCCTGTGACCCTCTTGCACCTTCCCGTCCTCGATCCTACCCTCTAGTCCTCAATCAACTAGTCAGTATTCCCCTCCTTTGAACCCTCCTTGAACCGCGTACTCCCTCTACTGCCTCCTCGTCATCTTGCCGCATCACTGTCTAGTCACATCATCCCTCCCCTGCCACTTCTTTACCACATCACCACCATGAGGCTAACCCTTGGATCTCTCCGTCTCTGCCACGTCCCCACCACGAGGCTAACCCTCGGATCTCTCCATCTTCCCCCTTTCATCTCTGTCCTTTCTTGTCCACGTGAGTTCCCTCTTCTGGAACTACCCTTAGACCTATGCTTCTTTCCCTTGTGTATTCCCTTATTCGGGTAACCCTTGACCCTTCACTTCTTCACCACGTGTATTCCTCATTCGGACTACCCTTTGCCCTTTGCTTCTTGTCCACGCCTATTCCTCATTCAGACTACCCTTTGCCCTTTGCTTCTTGTCCACATGTATTCCTCATTCGGACTATCCTTTGCCCTCTGCTTCTTATCCACATGTATTCCTTATTCGAACTACCCTTGACCCTATGTATCTTGGTCCGTGCACAGCCATGACTCCTTATATAGACCTCCACTTTCGCCCTTAGATCCTTACCTTGATCTACCTTTACCCCCACGGTTCCTTTCTTCTCTACGGTCATACCCCAAGGATCTCCTCTCTGTCATAGCTAGTTCTTCATTGAATCTACGCTTCTTTGCCTCTACTCTCGCCTGAGATCTTGGCCGCTCAACCATGGACTCACCATGTCCTAGTCCTAACTCACTTGTCGCACCTACTGGATGCTCCCTTCTCTCGAGTCATAAGCAAGCAGACGACCTCGAAGGTCTATGCTTGGCCCTATCCGGGTTAAGCGTAACACACATCAACTGTACTTGATCTTTTTTCACATGCAGTGCAAGCCTACAACGTGCCTTAGCGAGTTCATGGTGACCATGGTGGTGAAAATGTTGATGTTGCCACTTGGATGATCCAGCACCATGGTGCTAATTGGTCCTCGTTTCTGTGGGGCCAATCCACTAGGAACTCGCACATTGAACGGCTATGGGTTGACCTTGGCATGCAATTTGTGTGCTGTTGGCGCGCATTCTTCATTCAATTAGAAGTGAAATGGCTTCAAAAGGCTGATCTAAGCCTAGGGCAAACCAAACCAACACCTAACTAAGACTGGGAATAGCAAGGGGACTAGCCCTTGGTGAACTGAGGGGAGAGGACGGAGTGGATCCCTTTAGAGGAAGTATTCAAAGAGAACTAGACTGGGGACTCCAGTGCTAGGCTCTTGGGTTTATATATTCATACTAAATGAAATACATGAGGCAGATCTGATCTATTTTTAGATCTGGATCTGTGGCAGCTAATTAAATACACTAGGGAAAGGCATGGATCAAGAATGGAAGAGAAGCATACATAGCCTCAAGGCTGTGAGAAGGAGATTAAATACATGCCCATCACACAAGGT